>VCJN01001623.1:0-262398 GCA_006384855.1 Tetraselmis striata
GGCGCTTCTTACAGCTACAGCCGAGTGCGGCTCAACCATCCGCACACCTGCACATGGCGGCTCAACCATCCGCCTTTCTTACAACCCCATTTCTGCGATCGTCGGTTGTTACACTACGAGTTACAACCGGCGGTTCGCAACGACCAAGTTTCGCGCGTGTACGTTACGCACGGGACCGGCGCTATGAGCGCGAAGGGCGCGCGGGGCGGCCCTCCTACCTGAACCTAGCCCCGCAAACCCGTACTGGAGCTACTGCAAACCCGTCCAGCAACTACCGGCCAACCGCCGGGAACCTAACCGCTGCTGCCGAGTACTTTGCAAACAGTAGCCGTGCCGGTGGCACTCTGTCAGTAAAACGACGCACTTACGTAATCGACGAGCCCGCAGCTGTCGCTCCGTGGGCTGCGTCACTGCGATCCCGACTACAGGACGCGTTCGGCTCAGACGAGCTAGGCCAGCGGACGCTCGACCTGCTCTCCAGCTCCCTCAGCGCTCAGACCCTCAAGAGCTACGCCGGCAGGTTGGCTCAGTTCGCTGAGTTCTGCCACGACTCCGAGAACATCAGCCCGCTAGAGGCGACTACTGCTACTGTTGTTCGGTACGTTGCCTGGATCGGGGAGCGAGGGCATATCGCAGCTAAGTCGCTGCAGCCCTATCTGTCTGCCATCAACACCTTCTTCGAGCTGCACAACCTCGTCCCGATCGCCAAGGACACCCGACACCTCACTTCGGCAAGACGTGGGTTAATGTTACGTCAGCGTCGACTGGACGCTGCCCCTTTGCGTGTCCCTCTGCCTGCGGATGTAGCTTACCGCTTCGTCTCAAAGGCCGAGCTAATTGTGTCTGCTCCTTACCCATAGTCCCACCTCGACTACCGAGCCCTCTTGGCCTCGGTTGTCAACTTCCTGTTCTTTGCCAGGGGCCTTACTGGCGTCTCCTGTCGAGTGCAAGATGTGCATGTCGACACCTACAACATCACCTTGCAAATCTACCGCGAGAAGGGTCGCGCCGGCCGGCGGGGACCTGACGACCTGCGCGTACTTCTCCTTCCAGTGTCCGAGCACCCTCGAGTGGCACGTCTCTTGCGCTACTTCATCGACAACGTCCAGTCTGTCCCCCTGGTTACTGTTGGCTTGGCTACCTCCAACTTCTGGGCTGTCAATGTGGCTGAGCAGTCGAAACCTTGGACTGCGGCTACGATGTCAGACTGGTTGTCTACAGCAGTCAACCTAGTCAACGCTGCCCCCCCTGCTGGCACTTCCTGGACTTCACACAGTCTACGCAAGGGCGCAGCCTCTGCAGCAAACGCCATTGGAGCGCCACTGTCCCACATCCGCTACCAGGGCGGTTGGGCCACTAACTCTGATGTCGTTCTGGACTACATCGACCCCAACGTTCTTCCTTCTCCTGGCGCGTGGTTCTTCTTTGGACACATCGCCCCCCTCCGCCACTTCCAAGTCCAACAGGACTCCGCAGCGGTGGCCTTCCCAGTGCCTCCTTCATGACTTGGCGCTACCCCTTCTCCGTCAATCCACCGCTCTCTCCGTTCGCTCAAGACTGGCAAAACCAGACTCAACTTTGAAATGATCTAAACTAGTTTATGGGGTTTCCATCCTTGACCTAACCGCTTTTCAGCTACAAGTGCTGCGCAGTGGTACGGGAACTAGTAACTGTTGTTGCGCCCTTGTTGGGTGCAGCACGAGTAGACATAAAAGCAGCCAGAACAGCTGAGCCTGCCATCTTCCAGTTTTCGCTGCGTTCCACGCAGCGCCCCCCCTGACTCCGTTTTCCCTCCACGCTTTTCGCTAAACCTTCCTGCCAATTTCGGCTCTTGACCGTGTAAAACAGCCTGCGGGACCTTTTTGGCAAAACCAGACTCAACTTTGAAACGACTACAACTTCGAAATCGCTGTAGTACAGATACCTGTAGTGGTGCTGCCAGTCTGCCGCGGCTGGTGTTGATCTATTTGTTAAGATCCATGTGGACATGCGGTCCATGTGTACATGGAGCGGTCCATGTGGACATGGAGCCTCCATTGACCCATGTCCACATGGCCCAGTACCATGTACACATGGAGCAATCCGGGTCACATCCGTGTGGACATAGGCCGTCTGTCGGCCCATGTCTACATGGGTCGACCCATGTTAGCACGGAACGTCTGTCGCGTCCCATGTTCAAATGGGCCGCGCTGGGCAAGCCCATCTGCACATGGCCACGACGCACGGTGGCGTTTAAGGCGATGTTCGGGCAGGCGCCGGATCGCGGTTACGACCCGGCCTTTGTACGGGCAGGTGCTGGTTGGCGCTGCGGCGCCCGCCATTCTGCGGACGAGTACCGTGCCGGCGCGGGAGCTGCGATCAGGCGCCAGGTACAGTCGCTATTAAAAACCCCTGCGGACAGGCCGTACTCACTCGTCCCCACAGTAGCACTCAATCACAGCTGCGCAACTCCCCTTTCCGGGACCGCCTCTGCCCGGCTCTGGCCGGCTCTGGTCGATACTATGGCCTTAGGCAATACTGATGCTACCGCAGGCGCTGCCGCACCGGAGGATGGGCCGGCCGAAGATCAACCGGAGGTTGAGGTATCATCGGTGGTGCAGGCGCATCGCGACGTCTTCAACAAGAGACTTCGTGAGTATGTGGGGCAACGTCGAGACAACCAGACGTTGCGGACAGAGGCAGAGTACAATGAAGCCATGCAAACCCTCCGTACCTTCGAACAAACGACGAGAGAGGTGGGGCCCGCCGACATGCCTTGTTCTCAGGTTGCCCCCCGATATGGGCCACAGACCTCGCGGGTAGGCGGGTTCGCGTGTTATTACTGTACAGTCTGACGTTTAGCCGACCCGATCGCGCACCAGCCCGCTCATCCTCTACATAGTGCAGTTCCCGACAGTCGACTCTTTTGCCTCGTTGTTTGCGCCTGTAGCTCCGCTGCCGGCGCCGATTCTACGGTACGGCATGCAACTGGGCGGGCACTTGCAGCCGCCGCCTGCTGTACTGCCGCGCTGAGCCGAAATAAACTGGCGCCGCGCCTCTGCCATGTACTGAGGTGCAAAGTGCTCTTCTTGTTGGACTGTCGAGCAGGAATGATCGCGGGCCTGGGCTACACAGCGCCGCTTCGATATCCTGACCTGCGGAGACTCCGATATGCTCATCCAGAGAGGGGACATAAATGCCCCTCTGGAGCAGGTGAAGCTCGTCAGTCACGCCGGGATGGTCTTCGAACACATCCGGGATTTGCACCTCAAAGGGGTGCACGCCAAGGTGTACCTCCCTGAGCCCTCCCATTGTCCCGCTCTGCTTGCTGCCACTGCATGTTGGCTACGTACACACCACTAAGTGTACCCTCCCCCCATCACACTGTGCAGCTCAAGAAGCTTCACAAAATGATTCTGGGACGGTACTGCAACATCCCTAGGCGTGTCGTCAAACTTTTCTGCGAAACATGCATCACCTGCGCCAAGAACAGAACTACTAAGGGTAAGGCCGGTCACCGGCCGATATTGTCCAAGGGCATGTTCGGGGCCCGTGGCCAGATCGACCTCATCGACTACCAATCATCAGAATACAAGGGCTACCGCTTCCTGCTCACCTACATCGATCACGGCATCAAGTTTTGCTTCTGCACTCCGATCCCTAACAAGAAGGTTTGTATGCCACAATAGCGGGCGAGATTGATATTTGCGCGCTTATCCAACCCCCTTGCTTCCGCCTTCCCCCTTTTATTTAATCTATGTATCTTATCACCCCGCCCCATCCCTGCAGAAGGATACCATAGCAGGGAAACTGTTTCTACGCTTCTTTCTCCTTATGCCGCCTGCCATCCTTCAAGCTGACAATGGTAAAGAGTTCTCCGTGTTGCCGACAAGCAACCGAGTAAGATAATTGGCCTCTCGGAGGAGGAAGCGAAGGAGGGTTGTGGGCCGTTATGTAATAAATAGCATGCTACTCAGCCTGCATACAAGTGCAAGTCTAAGATATGTGTGTGTTGTGATTGCAGATGATTGAAAGCACCAAGAAGCTCTTGCCCGCCTGCCAAATGGTAACAGGGAGAGCTACGCATAGCCCCAGCAACGGCGGCATTGAAAGATTCAACCGCACCATTGAGGAGTACATCGCACATTGGTGTGATGAAAACAAGTCCCCCAATTGCCCTCTGACAAAAAGGAGCAGCAGACAGAGGAGCAGGCGCGACAAGAGCAGCAGCCACAAGAGCAGGAAGACATGGATGTCTGCAAACGCCAACGCCTCTCCCAGTTGGTGAATGCCCGCAAAGCCGTTGCAGTATTGTTGGCCTGCCATGCTGCGCATGTACTGCGCCATAGCATAAAGTGCTGAGCAATGATTATATTAATGTGATTATGATCAACTCTTTAACTAATATAACAATCGACAGTAGCATTATCACTGCTCTCATCAACGTATGCTAATTTTATATATAATTACTGCTGCTGCTATTGGGTTATGTATATTAGGTTATGATGTTGTACATACTGTTATATGATAATGTCCTCTAGCCAAGGCCATAATTTTGATTGTAATCTCTCTCTCTCTCTCTCTCTCTCTCTCTCTCTCCAAATAATACTTATTATATTTTTATGTGCGTTTGCTGTATTATGTATTTATTTTGAATACTATAATTATTCCACAGCATATATATCATGAACACACAAGTGCTAACTTATATTCCCTTCTCCCCGCTCCTCCATGTAAAACGAAACAGATCTGCCCATCACGTCCATGATTAGCGTGAACGCGCAGCACGATGAGCAACTGCTCACTCGCAACGAGGACCAGCAGACACTACGCGCCTACGTCCCAGACCCCAACTTGCCATGGGACCCGGACACATATTGCGCCCCATGCAAGGCTTGGTGCGATGGTGGGCATTGCAAGATTGGGATGCTTATCCCCACAGCCGGCCTTGTCAAGGGTCATCAGTGTGGCGCGGCAAGGCCTTCTACCATGTCACATCCACAGGTAACCTGTTGTTGCTGTCAATCTTGTCAGCATGCCCGTTATTTATGGCATGGGTGTGACAGTGTCACTCATGTGTCTTGCACGCAGGTGGAACGGATGATGGCCACTGCAGCAACGATTGCATGGCTGCTGGGACAGTGGATGTGGTGCCTCGCTCTGTTGAAACGACAAGTGCAGCCACCGTTGCAGCTGCCTCGTCCTGTGAGTCAGTGGGCCGTAAGAGGCAAAGGTCGCCCGAGGAGCCACCAGTGCTTCCGGCTGCAGCGGCAGAGGCTACTCCACAAGTCCCCGTGCAAGCACGCGCGGCCGTTGGCGATTGTAATCCAGTATCTCCCTCCCAGCTGGCCAACGGTCCCGGGCGGCGCGCAATCAGGGCTCAGTGCAGTGCTGCACAGGCCAAGCAGGCTAGGGTGATGCGTGCCCGTGTCGCTGCCAAGGCCGGCCCAGCACCGGTGGTGGGTGATGTGGTCAGAGTGCTGTTGGAAAAGGAGGACCGTGGCAAGGTGGACCCTATATTCTTGACATGCGTGGTGAGTGAGGTGAGTTATGTTATGCTCCTCTTGTTGTTTACTGATGCCAGTTGCACGCAACGCTTGATGTGTCCTAGTGATGACGCGCACATCTTCTTTCTCAAATGCCCTCCCCAACCCCCTGTTTGCAGATGACAGAATGCAATTCTTACAGAGTGGCTGTGGACGCAGGTGTTATCAAGACCACATATGGGCAGCAAGATATGGATCAGTTGCGCAACATTGCACCAGTGGGTGGGCTTGGCGGGTGTGGTAGAGAAGTGGAGCGACCAAGCATCATGAAAGAAGATCTCCCTCAGAGAAGGTGTAAGATCTGTGTCACTATTTGGGGGCCGAGGAATGATCAAATGCACATGTAAAGGGCCGCGATGCCACCAGTGTGTGCAGTTGCCGCAAAGCTGGTAGGAAATGCAACTCTAGGTGTCACCCTGATAACAACTGTTGTCGGAACATTGAGGACCATGGTGCTGGCACTAGCGCTAAGGGAGCTGCCACCCCAGTCCGTGTGATGAACTAAATTCTAGAATAAAATAAAAGTTAACCGAAGTCTCTCTTTAATTCCACTCTAATTTAAAGTTAATGGAATCTGCTACTTAATTTGAACTTAATTGAAATCGAATTAATTTTGCCTTAAAATGCGGACAGAAACTTACCATATCACACATGGGCTGGATAGCGTGGATCCATGTGTAAATGGTCCAAGTACCGCGCTCCATGCGCACATGGGCCGGTCCGTGTGTACATGTTCGTTTGTCGAGGGCAGTCCATGTGTACATGGGTCAGCCAACGACCCGTGTTCACATGGACCGTTTCCGGTTAACTCCATGTGTACATGGTACGGGCCATGTGGACATGGATCAATGGAGGCTCCATGTTCACATGGACCGCTCCATATACACATAGCCCGCATGTCCACATGGATCTTAACATATTTGCTTCTTCATTCACACCAGTAGTCGCTAGCGACTAGCGACTAGCGCTACCAGGCCTTGGGGGTAGATCCTTATAAGTCGTAAATTAATTACATCAGGGCTTTCACAAATGCGCACTATATACAAACAGAACTAACAGCAACTATGAAAGGTTGCTAGCAAAAGAGAGACAAAAGCCTGAAATCAAGGTCGAGCAGGAGGCCAGGAAGCCAAGAACCAAGGAGGAGCCAAGGGAACCTCGAAGTCGCTTAGCTGCCAGGAACCACAGGGACCACCGCCCCGGGGTAGGCTATCAGTTGCAGCGAGGACGCTTGCAGCCAATGACCCGAGTCTTAGCAACACATGCCAACAAGCGACGCGACAAGGGCAAGGGCACCATCACGTGCCGCACGTGCGGCCGCGACCCCGCCAAGAACGTTGTCTGCATGTGCCATGTTGATGAGCAAGGAGAAACGGCGGCGCCACGCAGACAAGAGCTGGCCGATTTTTTGGCCAGTGTGTGTGTGTGGCTAGCTTTCGCGAGCTCCACCAAGAAAGCCTCGGCGTGCGGGCCAGCGAGCCAAACTCGGAAACGGCGAAAGGAACAAAACGAAGCATGCCGGCGGCGTTTCGGATACCCTCGTCATACTTTTGGATTTTGTGGCGCTCTACAGCCCGCAAGGCAGTCGTTGGATCCGAGCTTGACACGCCGAGGATAGGGGCAATGGTGGTATCGACAGCAACCGTGTTCCCGCGGATACCGCCATACCCAAAAAGCCCAACATCGGCCGGCCGGCCGTCGCTGCCCTTCGGAAGAGAAACAAGCACCGACGGGTCCGTGAGGATCTGGACACCCACGCCCAGCGCGGACTTCACGTCGTGGCAAATGTCGGAAAGGCCATGTGCCGCCCACTCGTGAGCGGCGTGATTGGAGTCGCCCCTAGAGCAACGTGCCACGTGATCAGCGTACGCGACCGCCCAAGTTGAAGGAGTGAAATCCACGCCAACATCCTCAAAACGGGCCAGCATACCTTGTACCGAGCAGGAGCAAAACGAACAAGGGCATGGCTCGCCATGGGAGAGGACAGGAGCCGCCGGAAGGCCAAATGGGCGGCAAGCGGCAACGCGGAACATGGAATCGTAGTACTCGGGGAACGCTCACGGACTTCACCAAGGCGACCCTCACTTGGAGGATCAGTCACCAGAACCGCTGTCGCAGCGCGTAAGAGGCGGCCTCGGAAGCGGTTGCTGTCATGGCCGCTTGTAGGCATACGTGCAGCAAGCTTTGCGAAACTGACCATATAATGCGATGGCTAAGGGTTTTTTTTATGTACTTTCCGCATGGAGTGCAAGGGGAAGTCCGAGTAATGCGGGATAGCTTGGAGGTCGGCCGCCGAGAGCATTGCAGACGCCGGCTCAGCCCCGGCGGCCGAGCTACCGGCACTGGCAACGTGGGAGCGCTTGGAGGGGAGCAACTTTAGGGCAGAGGGCAATCAACGGCCCCGCTAGATCCTCGAGCACCGCGTCTCCACACTCGTCAACGACACGGGTATGAGCAGCGCGAAACTCGACAGCCCACATCGGCGCCGACACGTTGGCGCCGGCATCGGGCTCCAACCACCAACGTTGGGGTGGCCAAAGCCTGGTGGATCGAGGACGCCCCAACAAGGTAGAGGCTATGAGGACTGGATACGCCGGACGGATCGAAAAAGAACGCCCCGGCGCCGCTCAGAGTGGCGTGTTGAGCACGTAGGAAAGTCAGAGCTTGGCCAACCACGAGGGCGGCAGCGCCGATGTGGGAGGCATCTGCGATAACCACGTTATCGCCGATGCCGAGGCCCTCTAATTGGACCGGGAGGGGCAGATGCGTGCGCATGGAGGGCGTATCCAAGAGGTCGGGGCTAACACCCCATATGCCGGCAAGCGTTGAAAATGCGGCGGCGTCTGCATCTTCGAGGAAGGACGTAATAGTGCTCAGCGACGCAGATGCGCGCGTGACGGAGCGGGAAGCGAAGGCTGCGTCGGGCTTGCAATATGAGCTGCCAGCATTTCTAGACCAGGCCAACAACTCTCGGCTTCGAAATGAGGTGTGTGCTCTCCTTGCCACATTTAGGGAACGGATCTTGTTCAACTAGCTCGATGCGGCGTCGGGCATGTGGACAGTGGCCATCCCCTCCGCGCGGACGGTCATGACTCCGCATGAGCTGCGGGAGGTCGCTGCTGGTTACTTCTTTCCTAGCCCGTGCTTGGCCCCGGGGGGTGGGAGTTAGATCATTCTGCCCTCGACAGAGCACAACCCCGTCACTGTTGAGTGACCTAAACGGCAACGCGCTCATGAACCTCCCGGCACCTGGAGACGCCCACTGGCGTGTACAGCACGACGCTATCGCAAAACGCCTTCCGCGATCACTGTGTTCACGACCTAGGTATCGTTGTATGGCGGGAGATGGATGACTTGTCCCAGCAGGCAGTGCCTCTCGGCCACACCGTACCCAGGGATGAACTCAAGGACATGGTGCCGGACGCAGAGCTCTCCCTTCCGGCGTTCAACGTCGTGACCGGGAGCTATGATCCCCGGAGCTTGAAGTCCACGCTGATGGAGTTCAAGACTATGCGGTACGGGGTCAAGTACTCTGCAGTGCCCCGGGCCACGGCTGTGGATCGGTTTGAGCGCTCCCTGTTGGGCGACATACAACGGGGGTTGGCAGCGCGAGGTGCGGCGTGGCACAACACGGAGCCCGGACAGAGGCAGGGTCCTCTACGAGACATCCTGGATAGTTATGTCGGAGTACACGGGCATGGTCTTCGGCACAGTGGGTGAGGTGAGCAGGGGGGTGCGCCGCACATTGCGCGGTATCGCATGCTTGGCTGCGGATCGGGGTGCTCTCTCATCGCGGGGCGCTCGGTGCACCACCCGGGCTCACCAGGAGGCCTTGCTCGCAAGAGATTTCCTCGGGGTCCGGAGCTTGGTGGCCGCTCGAGAGCGCGCTCGCTGCCTCATAAGACGGCGCCATCCCGTTACCGAAGCCGCACAGCACGTCCGAGGATCACCCACACACACACGTGCACGCGTGGCCCGGACGCTGAACTGTGTGCGCATCACTCATCCATTCCGCCTCATGCGGGATGCGGGCCGCTTTTAGGCGGCTTGCTGTGTTGACTTTTTAGTACTACTCTTAGTTGTAGGTGGATTTGTTACTGCCCTTTTTGTAATTCACACCTGTACAGGTACCTGTCTGTACTACCTGTGGGCAGTCAGCAGTAGGTGAGCGCGGCGGCAATTTTGGCATGCGCGGAAATATGACGGAATCTATAACGGATTAAAAAAAAAAACATATACATATACGTATATATCTCTATATACATATATATCTCTCTCTCTATATATATATGTATATATGTATATATGTATAATTTTTTTAAATCTGTGCGAAACCTTTCCGAAAGTCGGCGACACACAGACAGACAAACTCAATTAATATGGTAGGATTGAGGTCAAACACAGAATTTTCAACACAATACTAGCTGAACTCAAGTGGCAAAAGAGGTAACTAAATTAGAACCCATCTTGCGTCCATTCGAATATCGTATGTATGTGCCAATTAACCCCAGGAACAGCGGGTCAGCGATGTGGGGGGGGGGGGGGGGGGGGGGGGGGGGGGAGGGGAAGGGAGGGGGTAAGATTTATCAGAAATAAGCCAATAATAAACCAAGCGCCAAACCGGCAACATTTCAGGGATGAGAGGTTTCTTTTTGGCACTCCTGCGATATTCATATCCTAGGTGCTCTTAATTCTGGGGCCATGCACCTGGGACAATATATGAGTATTGGTAATAACAACAGCATGTTGACACTGATAACAACAGCATTTAGGTACTACATCCTTGCTCTCATCTCGGCTACCACCTGCCATCGGATCTGCTCTAAAGAGATTAGTCTCAGTGACATAAGGGCATCTTATTCCTGCTTCTGATGCAAAGTATCGAATGGTACATATGTGTCTTGATCTATGGGTGCAACGATGAGCGACTGGGCAAAAGGGGCTGGGGCACCTAGACAAACACTTGAACCTGCAAGGCTCGCCTTGATTATGGATCATGGTACAGGGCACAACTGTTTTATGTACGGTGCTGCAAGTGTACCTGTACCAACCGGGTACAGTATGTGCTAGCAAATATAGGCCTCTTGCCGTTGCTGGAACCGATCATTCAAGGCATTGTCACTGCATGTGTGCTGAGCTATCAACATGCACACATGCTGCAATGATTCGAGCGTACAATAATGATTGGTTTATTTCTCATTCATTGTGGACCTAATTTGGGGTTCCCACATGATGTCATGACTGGAGCGGTATGTCTAGTAACTGTAGCTCAACTTACATTCAAAGTCCCCAGGAGCTCAAGCACATTGCACAGACCATGCCCAGATCACGCCAAGCTTGACTCTAATAATTTTGAACAAGGGTTTTTCTCCATGCGGCTTTTGGCGTCAGCAGCAAAGACGTCAGACATGTTGTGTTGTGGAAGTCTAGGACTTCAAAACGATTGCACAGAGCCTCGCATGGATAGCAAAAGCCTATCTGCCCAGCCTTCTTGACTGTTTGCCCTGCAAATTACACAGACAATACATTGGTGGGTTTCATGTAATATTTTGCGTAAGTTTTGGAGGTCTATTGTGTCCGTCAACACACCCACTGTTGTCTGCGGTGTAAGCGAGTGCCTGCAGATACTGCGCGATGATGTAGGAGGCACGGAGTGGTATAAAGAATGTATGGATGCAGCTTGATATGCATGCGTCGACCCCAGAGCATTGGGAGCGCGCACCAACACAGGAATGTGCAGTCCAGTATGCATCCAAAGTTGACAACCAGAAGCTGGTGTTCCACAGGCACCATGGAGAAGTTGAACCACTGGTAGAGAGGCCAGAACGTCATTTGTGCGAGGTAGGTGGGCCAGAAGTCTCTGCTCAACTTGGCCTGCGCTGCTGTGACGCCCCCACCCCGCACAAACTCCATGAAGCAGAAGAACGCTGCCACATCTAGGGGGCATTCCACCAGGCTATCCGCAATCACCTTCAGGGCAACATATGCTGTTGTCCCTTGTGCAAACACCTGGCATGCTGCGTGCTCCAGGAAAATGTACCAGAAGTGGCCGACAGGGCCGATGAAGCAGGCAGCGAATATTGCTGTATATAACGTTCTGCTAATATCAACCACGCCGCCCTGGGAAAGGCAGAGATCATGGCAAGAAAGCATTGCCACAGCCAGTCAGCCAGGGCTCCAGATCATGCCCAGAGTCATGCTTCTAAATTGCCCCCCCCCCCCCCCCCCCCCCTCCTCCCTCAGGCTAAGAATACGTGGACCATGTTCTGAGGCGGTGGAAACATGGGCATGCATTCAGCTGCCCACCTCATTGTCCTCGATAAATTGCGAGAATATATCCCCTATGCTCCACAGCAGGGCGGTCGTCAATGCTTGTGTCTTCACAGGGTGCTTGGCCAGAGCTGACCGATATGACGCCCAGAGTGACTTGGGAGTGCAACCACCACAGACCGTCATTTCGATCGTCGCCACAATCAGGGATTGGGGAGTGTGTGTCCAGGTCAAGCAGCCGCTTGTCACAAGGGCTTCTACGGCGCCTGTCCGGGACTCTCGATAGCGCAGGATCTGCACGCAGGGGCAGCCCCATAAGCGGTCAGGCAAGCTGCAACGTGAGCACGCACCCGGTTGACAACTATGAAGTGAGGCCGGAAAGCAAATCGACGCCAACTTATGGCTGGAAAAGAGGTGCTCCATTTCTAAAACAGGAACAACAGATATGATTGCAATTATGTACGCAGCGAATAGTCGCTACGCTTTCCGTTGACGCCCCGCCCACCCGCCAACTGCCCTCCGTGTGTTCAAACTAGTGTGCCGCTCCAGGCCAGTCGAAGGACGCGGTCGAGGGTGCTTTGAGCGTGACGAAACACGGCTGGCCGAAACTTATATGGGTCTCACGGATAGCTGGTGCAAAAACGCCCTTAACGCTAGATGGAACGGAATGTGTCAAGCCCAGGGCGTGTGGTGAGCGAACCGGTTAGTCACGCTGTGAGCGCTATGTGTACTGGGCGGACAGGGCGAGAGGCGCTCGGGTGGGAATATTCGTCGACACGTCTTGTGCTGGTGCGTGTATTCGGTGCAACCTTGGTGTTGTTTCGGGATTTCGTCCGTTTTCCCTGCTTGTCTTGGTCGCTACAGACGCGGTACGAGGGGAAGGTCTGCGACGGCTTGTCCTGTTTCGCATCATTCCTCCGCATCCCGCTCGAGTCCGCCGCCCCGCCCGCGACCCGTCGCTGACTGGGGACTGCGCGCGTCGACGCCCGCCCGGCGTCGGGCGCCGCAGTTGTTCCTCCCGCCATGGGCAGTAATCCTTAGTAATCATAAGACACGGTTAGGGGTAGACGACTTACCCGTAGAGGCAGGGGGGCTATTCCAACGGCTGTTATTCTCGAGCTCCAGTGGTCATATGAGTAGTCGCTACTGGTACCGGTTATAAATTGAAGAAATGATGAATTGTCGGACCATGCGCGTGAATTATTCGTATTCCATGCGGATATTTTCAAGATAATGTAGAACCTCTCTACACTAATCGCAGGGGGGGGGGGGGGGGCTAAAAAACGATATTAGCAGGGCGGTAATAGTATTAATAGAGGTACCCCTGATATCATTAGCGATAGTGTACTAATAGTGAACATACTGTACACTATTAGTACAGCGACTTCGTGGTTCCCTTGGCGGCTCCTTCTTGGTTCTTGGCTCCCTGTCCTCCTGCTCGACCTTGGTTTCAGGCTTATGTCTCTCTTTTGCTGGCAACCTTTCATAGTTGCTGTTAGTTCTGTTTGTAGTGCGCATTTGTGAAAGCCCTGATGTAATAATAAAAGTAAACTGTACCGTGAATCCTTGAGCAGGCTATTACGAATAAAGGTTCTGGTTTAGCTAACCCCCCGCGTTTAGTCCTGCCCTGTGGTGTGCAGCTTTATGCGGCGCAGCTATGCGAGTCCCAGGGCAGTGCATGTCACTGGCAGGAGAGCACGTAGAGTGCAATTACACATTGTCCGGGGTTTGGGATGTATTAAAACTCGTCAGCATATTTTAACAGTTGCAACCCCATCACTGTAATCTGTCCTATTAGGCACACGCAAGTGATACGTGAGCTGTGGGGGTTCTTATGTTGCTTTTACATCTCAACGGATGGCGATCGCCTGGCAAAAGACCCTGATGCCCCTTGTCAACGCCGACGATGTTGTTTGGCATCAAACACGCACCTCCCGCTGACAAAGGTTTGCAGGACTCGCGCAGTTGCCATGGCGTCGTGACCAGCGAGTGGATTGCGGTCAAGGACAACAAAATCTGCGAGGTGACCTGGCACCAGCCTCCCCGTCTGCCTGCCCGAGGCAGCAGCGAACCATGTCGACTCTGCATGGCTTGTATGCGCGGCCAACGCCTCTGCCGGCTGCATGCCGCCGCTCGGCACGTCGTGAGAGCCTGCAGATCGAGACGGCGGCTCATGTTAGGCCTCTGAGCATGACTGAGCAGCATCAGGTGGCTTCACCCAAGCAGCTATGCCACAGGTGCGCGCTCCGCCACATGTTCCCCACCTGCGCCCAGTGCTGAGCGCCGGTAGACCGCAGAATACAGGCTGCTCAAGGCATTGGCGTGGACGACTGGCCAGTCCGAGCCACACGAAACTGGCACACCTGCCTACGGCGCAGAAACGCAGGGGGAGTACCCGCAGCGAGGCGGCCGTTGTCAAGCGCAGCAACAGAACCAAGGAATAAATGGGGCGGGCGGGGGGGAGGGGGGTGCCAGGATGGGGAACAGCCAGGCCATGCAGAACAGTAATAAGGCCAAAGGTACCTTCAGGAAGGTCTCTTGCGCAAATGCGCGAGATGGTGCGCCTCGGGCCTCGCCCAGGGAGTGCGGAATGATGCGCATGTCGTCCTGAACACAGAACGCGTCAGAGATGATGCCTGGATAGGACAAGCTGCAACACGTGATGCTCACATCGGGGCGGTGTCGCCAGCTTACCAGAAGATGCAGCGGGTTAGTCACAACCTGGACATCCGCAGCTAGCATCTGGGAGACTGTTTCCGGTCCTGCAATGTGCTACGTACATTGTGCAATTGCCGCATGGCGTCAGTGAGGTGATGACCACATGCAAAGGGATCCATACAGAGGCATGGCACGGCTGGCTGAGAACAATTCACGGATCATGGGCGCCGCAACCTGAGCATGCTCGATGCGATGACGTGGCAAAGTGGCATCTCGCGGCCCGTTGGCGGCGCGCGCAGCCGCGTAGCAAGCCAGCAGCTCATCCACAGCCTGGTCCCCGATCGCATGTACGGCCACCTGGGAGCCAGTTGCCGCAGCTAAGTCACAACGCAGTGGAAACCTTCACGGCTTGCATGCGCCTGGCCGTGTGAATCGGGCCTGAAATCCCATGCTGGGGCGGAACACATCGCACCTGGAAGCCTTGCGCGTCAGCTGCAATGATGTCGTCCCTCAACTGTGTCATGTTGGTAACCCAAATTCCGCTGTCCGGTCCGGACGCCAGCGGGCACGTTTGTCACAAGAGCAGAAGGGGGCGGGGAGGGAGGGCGTCTCAGCATCTTATGGCACGCAGGGAATGGTAGTGTTGGGTCCGCTCCGCTTGCACAGTTGTGGATTAGTGGTGGGGTAGTTTATAGTTAGGATTTATTGGAAAGGTGTATTCAATCATAAAATGGCGGCAGCGGCGAGTAGATAAAACCTCTCCTATTTATACTGCCTAAACAAAACAAAAGAAAATCTGTGAAAAAGTTGTCAAGCGTTCGGGATGTAAAGGCTTTGAGACTAAAAGTTTTAATTTGGAATCATGAGCATAAACCCTCTTTGAGTGTAATGACGCCTCTATACCCAACCAGAAGCCTATACTCCTGAAACCAGAAACTGACGCACCAAGCACGAAATGCGTGACAGAGGGCACTAGTGAGAAGGCATGCGGGGAGCGGGATGAGGGCCAACGATGGGGCGCACGTGGACGGAGTGTCGTCATATGGTTCGTGCATCTTGGCGGTGCGCGAGCCGAGGCTGCCGTCCGCGAAGGCCTTCAAGGTGCCCCACGTCAGGAAGCCGCCGGGGTGCGCCCACCCAAGGCTGTCCACCATCGCCTTGACCTGCGCCCTGATGCGTAGCGGCCGGCAGAGTGAGCGGTAGGGCGGCAAATGTAAACAGATATTGAAAGGAAACCTGCCATACTCGTTGGAACCCTGCTCCACATACCCCACCCTCAGGTCTTACTAAATTACCAAACCCTAATCAGACCAAGTTGTAAGTGTGCAGTTGATCATGATTGCGGAGAAGGTGGCTGGCATCTCGTTCGCCCAGGGATGATTCTAGGGTTTTGTAAGGCTGTAGGGTTTTGGCGCACCGACTAGCAAGAGGTAGCGCAGCATGAACACGCAGCTTCAGCCGGTCGTCATTGGCCGCAGGTAGCAGCACCTCCTCAAAGTCGCGCCACGCGGCGCCGGGGCCCTCCAGGAAGTCGGCTCTGCCCATATCATGCACAGCTGTTACGCCCTGCGCCTGCGTGACCGGGATGTCGCACACCTCTTACCCATTTGAACCATGCAACTGTGCGTAGCATGTGGCGAAAGCACGGATTGAGATACGGTACGTTCGACCTACTCACGGAACACAACATCATCTACAGAGCAAGATGTGCATTATGGTTTCAGTGCCGAGATCAAACCAGTGCACAACACCACGCAACACAGCCGTTCTTGGTCTTGCTGCGGCCAGCCCTCGACGACAGCATACCGCGAGAAGCCGCCAAATGCGCCAATGCTCGGATGAATTCCCGCACACCCTTGCTCATCTCAGGGATACATGCAGCCTAATGCCATGCCGGTGTAGTTGCGCATGTCAAGAATGACGCGGAGGGTGAACGTTGCAGAGGAAAAATGGGTGCTGCATGCAGCTTCACCCGGGAAACGCAGCAGACAATGCGGTGCACAACGCCAACATAACGATTCTTGTTCCCCCGGCAAGTACTGCCGATGAAGGAGAATCGGCTTGGAGCAGATCCCCTGACCCACACGCCCATCCCGCACGAAAGCCTATGTCCTTGCTGCCGCTGCCGCCGCCACTGTGCCGGGGAGGCCCTCACTGCGAAGTAATCCATGGCGCGTTCCAGCGCGTCTCGGTTCTCCTCAGCAGTGGGTGGAGGGATGACGGCATTCATCAGAGCGATCGCCGCGTCTCTGCCGGCAGACAAGGCTCTCTCAGGCGTCCGCCACGGAGTGGAATGAGATCCCCAGCACGGCCAAAGGGGGTGAAGAAACCCTAGTTGGCCTCGTACAGATTAATACACCACTACTGGCACCTAGGCGTTTGTGTTCAAGCCGGGCGATGAAAACATGTAATGCGTTGGGTATGCCCAAAATGCATGACCCCTGCTTGCTGATATATTACAAAGCTTCCGATGTACATCAAATTGAAAGTACAGATTGAGCACCCGCATTTTTGGTACTGTTGTTTTCTCGCTGACTGAATGGCTGACTTTTCTCACTATAAATTGGATTGGCTAGTTAAGTATTACTGCGTCCGGCAAGAGAAGTCCTGACCCAACATTCTCATGAATACATTATTATCAACATCATGTGCTAATAAGTCTGGTTGTTGATCATCCCATCCAGAGAATCTGACCACAATAATAACCGGCTGGTACATTAATGCTATTCTTATTTATTAGAAAAGAAATTTGTGTGTGTGTGTGTGTGTGTGTGTGTGTTGGCAGGAGGGTGGAAGTGGCGGTGAGGAGAAAAGCGCGAGAAGATGAGGACCACGCGCACTGAAGGGGTAGAGGGCGGGGGGGGGGGGGGGGGGGGGGGGGGGGCACTTGAGCAGCCCCGTCAGGGCGCCGTCCTCGCCGCGCTCGATGACGCCGCCGGGTGGGTCGGGCGTGTCTGGCGTGAGCCCCGCCGCAGCCAGCGCTGCCGAGTTGGCCACGGCGCAGTGCATGTCCCAGCGCTGCAGCAGCGCCGGCCTGCCGCCTGTGGCCTGAGGGGCATGGCGACGACCACGCAGCAGGCTGGCAAGTCAGCGCCCGCCTGCTTCTCCGTCTGCATATCGGTGGCACGGACAGCCGGCCAGCTGCAGGCTGGCAGGCAGGCGGCTCTTGCCTGATCGATCCACGACGCGCGTGGCATTTCGCCGCCCCAGCGGTCGTTGTTCCAGCCACGGCCCAGCAACCAGCCATCGCCCTCTGCCGCTGCGCCAGCCACCGCCGCGACGAGCTCCTGCACGGAGGAGACGGAGGACAGGTCCAGCTCGCGGAGGGAGAGGCCGCCGCGCATGAGGTGCACGTGCGCGTCCACAAATCCCTGACGCAACATGCAATCAATCATCAGGGAGGGGGACGTGGGGGCGGGGGGGGGGGGGGGGGGGGGGGTCGGTGGTCATTGCCCACCGAGATGTCGCGACATTGAGATAAAACACATACTATATACCCTATTCAAGAAAGGCATGTGCAAGCGCCCACGCACCGGCGCCACAAAGTTGCCCTGCAGATCGGTCACCGCACTGTGCCGCCCGCGCCTGGCCAGCTCCGCGCCGCGGCCCACCGCCAAGATGGCACCGTCACCCGCCACGCTGAAAGAGTCCGCCCAAGGGGCCTGCGGATCGCCGGTCCAGACCAGCGCGTTGGTGTACAGCGTGCTCCCGTCGCCGTCCCTGTCCACCGGCTGTAAATGCTGTGCCACCGGCGGGTGGTCCTCCGGCAGCGGCACACCGTCGGTCTCCGTGTAGCCCTGTGCAACGCCAGCGCGCAACACAGGTGTGAGCGCATTGCATCCCAGAAAGTCCGCCACCCCAGCTCTCGCTCTGTGCTACTGCATCCAGCCAGCTGCTCCAACCACGCGCCCTGGAGGCAAGGGTGTCCACACCCCTTCCCTCACTCACCACCTATACAGGTCCAACCCATGCCTTCACAGTCGACAAGCCCATACCGATACAAACACAAATATAAACATACATCATGCTGATCCAAGGTCCCATTGCGGAACGTCAGTGCGGTGCCTACTGTAAGGGCGCAGGAAACTATCGACGAGCGAACTAGCGGGCCGCTCGCGGGCTTGTTGCGTCAATCCGCCGGCAGGATTGTTGGTCGGTAGAAGTTGTTGGTCGGTCCCACCGCCCCCCCCCCCCCCCCCCTCTCGCTCTATTGTGATCGTTCTGGTAGCAGCTGCCGCCCACCCACCAGCGGGCACGATGCGGTGCCGCCCGAGCCTTTGCCGCCGCCAGAGTGCGACGGCTCCGGCAGCGGCGCAAACATTGCCAGCACGGCCAAGCCCAGGGCGCCGAGCGTCAGCGCGCTGCCGATCCGGCGCGAGAAGAGCGCCATATCCGCCAGCAGCAGAGGCGGCCGGTGTGCAGCGCGGAGAGCAGCAAGGGCGCGTTATGTTGTGTGGGTGGGGCCCCACGCAGCACGAGGCTGGCCGCAAGTAACCCCGCGAGCAGTGGCGACGGGGTCCTGGAATTGTCAGACACTGCCCCCTACCGACAAGGTGGTCGCTACGTCGCTACCGGTACCCTTCTGCGGCTGCAGCTGAAAATAAACCCATACAATAACAACCATAAATAAACCCCAAACTATCCTACAGCCATAAAGACGAGCACTGTCCTGTTTCCCGTAGGACTACAGTATCGAAATGTATGGTCGCTACCGGTACCCATCTGCGGCTGCAGCTGAAAATAAACCCATACAATAATAACCATAGATAAACCCCTAACTACACTACAGCCATAAAGACGAGCAAAGTCCTGTTTCCCGTAGGACTACAGTATCGAAATGTATGGTCGCTACCGGTACCCATCTGCAGCTGCAGCTGAAAATAAACCCATACAATAATAACCTTAAATAAACCCCAAACTACACTACAGCCACAAAGACGAGCACTGTCCTGTTTCCCGAAGGACTACAGTATCGAAATGTATGGTTTTCAAGTCAAAACACCGCCTGATCGTTTTGGGCGCAGCGATCCCCATAACCGCTGATTATTTTTAATCCCCAGCGGCCTCCATACTGAACATTCGCTAAAGCAAATGTATCGGTAGCGCTAATCCTTTTTGGTTGCAGGGAGAGCGTCAAGAGAATGCACGGAAAGTACTGGGGAATGAAAAAGCCTACATTTAAGCAGAACCCTCTTAGCGCCGGGTGCTGTATCGGTTTTAATCCTTTTTGCTCATCTCCATGTATCACGCATTTTATATATGGCGACTACTAAGTACCAGTACCAGCACATGTATATGATATTTAGGATTTTCCCCAGCGACAGAATCCGACTAAAAACAATGAGGTTAGACATGAGGGATAGCTTGGAATATCGACTGTAGTCCTTAGCAGTTCCTATGCTTGTCGCGCTTTACTGCTGCTGGTGATCGTGTCGTGCAGTCAGAACAAGCGGCAGCGGGTTAGCGGCAACGAGTAGTGCTGTACCAATACCCGTGGCAGACTTGCAGCCAGTCAGGGCTACTCCGTTCTGCGGTGGTAAGGGTTCATTCAATAGGGAAACTCAGACAAAAGTGTGAGATCTTCACATACGGCGGGGAAGAGGCAATACGTACTCATGAAGTACGCAAAGAGAAAAGGGTGTGCTGATGGGACTGCCCCGGGTGATTGCTCCAAGTAGGGATTGCCGCAACGCCATGACGGCACCCGTGATACTATGTCCACACACATGTAGCAGCACATATCTATTGTACGCACATATTAGCTTCTGTGATCCGTGCTATCAGGCTGCCAATGCACATCTGTAATGAGAACGCATTGATCTTCATGTTGCATACATCAAAATTGTGGTGGTCCATTGGTTGTTACTGCAAATGCTGATAAAGGCACTTGTGAGCCTTTTTCACACGTGGAGGGGTGCTGGTGCTTAGTAGGCAGTGGGCCATCTTCGTGGATATGGGGGAGAGAGAGAGAGAGAGAGAGAGAGAGAGGGAGGGAAGGAGGGAGGGAGAGAGGGGGAGCAATTTGCGCTTGAGGTACGCGATGACAGCGCGGGGTGTGGCGTAGAACGGTGTCATGCAGGTACGTCGGCATCCGCAGTACAGCGAGCTTGGGGAGGATATGATGTGCTCCCGCTTGACGGTATTTCAGTTCCGTTACAGGCACCTTCTTGAAGGCTCTCTGTCAGCCGCAGGCCTTGGACGACACGCAACAGGCCCAGCCGGCCATATGCGGGTTCATGAAGCCGGGCCACAAGACGACCAGGATACAGCGAAGCGTGAGACTAGTTTCGAACAAAATTCCAAGTACAAATCGATGCTGAAGGTAGGCAGTCCACATCCCCGGATCCGAGTTCCTGAGACGATCAGCAAGCCGGGTGATGGAGATGGAGCGCAATGCCTTAAGCGGGCATACACCGAGCGAGGCTGCGAGCTAGACGGCCGATGCTTCCAGGTGGCGGCGCGGATCTCGTCGCTACGCTGCCGGGCAGTCGCGCGCCCAGTGCCCGATGCCTCCGCAAACGAAGCAGGAGCCGCCCCCTCCGCCTACAGTGGGGGTGAAACGTGCCACACGTCGTCATGTACTTAGAGACAACAGTGGGCCTTTGCTGAGCTTCACGGCAGTCTCGCGGCATCTTGACTGCTTCTATGTGGCTCAATCTTACCACAACAAGCACTTCATGCATTTAACAGTGGTGTAATACATCATATGATATACATTGCCATTGGATGTATGTACCACATATGCCCTATTTCACACTGTGCATAGTACTGCCCTAAAAAAGTTTCTAAGTACATATTTACGGAATAGTGAGGTATTCTACAAGCCTGGTAAAACGGAGATTGTGTGTATTGAATCATATCATGCGAATGTACAATATATTCTAAATGTAAATGAACCACATGGGCCATCATTCGACTATGCCCAGCCCTGCTCGCTGATTGAGGCAGCCAATGCGAAAATCCCAGGACACCCAACAAGGTACCTCACGTCATGCTCGTGTGATATTAAAAAGCGAATAATGTAGCGTGTGCAATTGCCAATTATGTGGGTGCATATGTGCACCTGTGTGTATGTCTGCCTTTGTTCGTATGTATGTGCATGCATATCTGTGAGTGTCTGCATGCAAGCAATGGGTGCCGCATGCGTCTCCTGTGAGAGGCGGTCACCTCCGCCTCCGAATTCGCTGCCGCCCCCCAGGGCACCGCCGCGGGGGGCGGGGCAGTTGCGGGCCCAGTGCCCCGGCTGGCCGCACTTGTAGCAGGCTCCGCCCCCCGCTGGCTGCGCAGCGGACCCGAAAGGGCCGGCGGCGGCAGCGGCAGCGCGTCGAGGCGGGGAGACCCAGGCGCCGGCTGAGCCGCTGGCAGCCGGCCCTGGGCAGTCCCGCGCCCAGTGCCCGCTGCCTCCGCATTTGAAGCACTGCGCCGCGCCGGTTGCGGGCGGGAGCGTCGACACGCACGGCGGTGTCCCATGGCGCAGGGCGCTGGTCACCGGTGCGCTGTCGGGCGGCATCTGGCCCATCACCCTCCGCCACGTATTCGTCTACCCACTTGAAGTGGCGGCACTGCTCACCCTGCGTGGCGCCGGGCAGAAGGAGGGGGAGGAGGGGGGGGAGGGGGGTTACTGACAGGGAGGTTGGGTTTGGCAGATGGAGGGCGCTGAGAGACTGGCGCTGCACCTTTGGCTTCGGGCACTTGAAGAACTGGCGGCCGGGATTAGCTGCGGTGTTGGCTGTCCACACGCGGCAGGGGCCGGCGCCGCAGGGGCACTCCATCGTAGGCTCGCCCTGCGGTTCTTGGATGGAGAAAGCGCGCAAAGGGGGGGGGGGGGGGGGGGGGCTTCAGGTGTCAGCCTCCTTCCCCCTGGAGCCACCCAGAGGGTAGAAGCCGCCGTGTGTCGGCAACAGGAGCACCGTGAGAGGCCACGGGGCTTTGTAGAGCTTGCATCAAGCCACATGCATGAGAGGTTAGGTTAGGTTGGACTGCAAGGTGCACAAGAGATGGTCGATGAGGGCCTTGCGGAGTCTTCCTGCGGCCATTCATTGAGTCCCCCCTGCCGCCCTGGGGCTCCTTGAAAGAAATCGGTGGGACCCACGGCTGTAAAGCACTTATTGCCTTTAGCCGCTGCTGCGCCTGAAAATGATGGTGGGTTGTTGTGGCGCATTGCAAATGGGGTATGCGTGCAGCATTGGTGCTCAAATCCGATTGTGATAAGTTGTGATTTCTTGGCCCCCTGAATAAGATGCAGCTAGACCGGCAAGAACCCGTAACAAAAGCCTCGCATTGGGGCTGCATGCTAAATGTAAGAGCACTTACTTGAGCTTCCTCTATATTCGACCTCTGACAGGTAGGGCAGGCTCGTAATTGCAGTGTCACTAAAAACGCGACCGCACACGTAGTTGGCGGGGGGGGGGGGGGGGGGGGGGGGGGGGAGGGGGGGGGCTCCAAAACAGCAGCTGCCCGCGAAGAGAATGTGGTGCCACGATGGGTATGTTGGTATGTTGGCAATGGCCACGAGATCCGTGCTCCATTCAAATGGTTGTCGCGCCAAAGTGCGCAGACAGTAGCAATAAAGGAGGCGGAAAATCATGTTTGTGCGGAACCACAGATGGCCAACAAATCTCGTTTGGCGCCGCAGTTGGGCCTCGATGCCATGTGGATGGGATGGGGATGGGGATGGGGGTAGGGGTGGGCTCACCTTCAAGCTCAGGCTCCTTGCGCTTGACAGATCCGCTGCTTTGGGGACCCGGGCCGCCGGGGGCGGCGTGGGGCGGCGCCCTCTGCGCAGCTGCTGGGGGCTGGAAGTCATCCGGGTGGGGCGGCCCCTGTCAGGCGGAATATCCCCATCAGCTTGTCCCTTTGCCCACATCACAGCACCACCACGCGCAGCACTTCCCCCCTTTGGCATGCCCACGCCACACGGCCGGCACGCGCAGCCCCTTGGGGCTCCCCGCCGGCCAGCAGCTCTGCGTGCACTCCCGTACCTCGTCATAGTCATCAGGTGGCTCCTCGTACGGCTCATCCTCCGGGTCAAACTCCGGAGCCGACATGCCCGGAGGTGGAATCATGCCCCTCATGCCTCCGAAGCCTTTAGGGCGGGCAGGAGCTGCGAGTGGCGGATGGCAGCTCGAAAGCTCAGGGAGAGCATGTGTATGTGTGTGAGTGTGAGCATGGGTGTGTGCTGTTTTGAGAGAAAGTGAGCGAGTTTGTGCGCATGTGGGTGGGTGGGTATGACAGCGAGAGCGGGGGTGGGTTTGGGGCGGGGGGGCGCGGGGGGATTAGGATGCGAGCGTGCGCGAGAGATAGGGAGAGAATGTAAGGCTCTGTGTGTGCAAGCGACTTAGGGGGTGTGAGTTCGAGGGGTAGGGATGGTGAGGGTGGGTAATTGGAGTGCTCACAGTGACTATCTCGGACAGCAGTTGAAGTGTGGGCTGGCGCGGTCCGGCGCGGTCGCACGCGAGGCGCACCTGGCTTCGACGGCATGTTGGGAGCCTGGCTTCCGGGGTTGCTTGGCTGCGAATTGCCGTGGGACCTGCGCGGTCAAGGCGGCCCCGGGCGCAGCGCAGTCCCGCGCTCTCCGCATCGGTATTATTTGAAAATTCGAACCAACTACCGCACTTCGCTGTGCTGATAAGGGGGCGCGAGCGCCCGGGTTGGCGGTGGTGTGTGTGGGGGGGGGGGGCTCAGGCAGATGCAGGATATATCACCTCTCGAAGTCCTCCAGGGCTGCCAAGCAGGCCGCGTCATCGTCCGCAAACTCGTCAGACATGGCGGCGCGAGACGAAGCGGCGCGTAGACGGGCGGAGAGGTGTCGGTAAGTGTCTACGTGTAGCCGCGGTGAGGCGATGACGCTGCGCCTCCTGAGACTACTCGGGGTCGGTACTGGTAGGGGCGACCGCAGGGAGGTCAGGGCAGCCAGCACCTTCGGACCAATCCCTACCCTTGCGGGTGGGCGCGGCCGAGGGAGACCGAGACGTCGTGCAGGTGAGTTGCAGCTCATAATCCACAACCCAGATATCGCTTGGCGCGCGCGATCAGCAGACTACTCCGGTCTCACAGGAATCCTTTCTAAAAATTCCGAGGGTATTATTTTGTTTGGGGATTGCGGGTTTACGACCACAAAGACGAATAATTGACGAACTGTATACGTCACAATGTCACATAAGTAGCTAGCTATTATTCGTTTCCTCAGCCAATAAAGCAGCCCGAACTCGATATAAAATTCGCCGGGGCTTCTCGGCCCGTCATCAGGGCTGAGGGTGCCCTCCTACACCCCTCCACATAAGTTTGGGGTCCCTTTTCGGCAGTCTCAAGACTTCAGAAGTCTAGGGTACCTGAACGTAGGTTATATTAGATGAAACCCTGGAATCTCAGAGGGTTTTATAAGACCTGCATAACGAGTGGCTCAAACCGAAGCTTAAAGACCTTTGACTAGGGTGTCACGCTGCACTTGGTGCGTGGATGAGCGTCGCCTGCAACTGCACCAAAACCGGGGTCGGTATCGCGCACACGCCGACGCGCGTGAATAGACAACCACACGGCGGGATGGCCATGAACGCGTGAGGAAACACATTGGTGAGGGGCTCGGGTGCATTTGGTTGGGGTGCAGCCGTGTGGGTGGCTGCTAGTACATGTCGCGTTGCGATACTGACATGGCACCAGTGTTGGCCACGCTCAGCAACACCCCCTCGGCTTTAAAACGCTATAACTTCTCAGGGTTTGCTCAGAAAAACTTTTTAAAAATACCATGCGATTCCTCGTTCACATCTGCGTCAAAATCAGTCTTCCAATATCAAAAAATGATTTTTGGGGCCCCGGAAAAAATCCCCAAAGAGGATCATCCAAGTTGCCCCTCACTGCCTCATGTGCCCACCCATGTCGGGCGCGTGGCTTTGCGCCAACTGCGTGTCTAAGCCCCGTACTCGGTTGCGCGAGAGCGTTATGTGTGTGGATGACCACGGACCACCAACACTTGGCATGTGCCGCCTCCTAGCGATACACACACCTACCAGCCAAAATGCCATTTTCCACAGCATTTTTCAAGGAATTTCATATTAATTAAAGTCCACGCCCCTACCGCGCCACCCCGCCCACGAAACGGTGCAACTGGCATTCCACCACGCGCCCCCATAGTAGAGCATTGCCCTACGCCAAGGGGGCCATCGAACGCCTCTCCTACGTGCGTTCGCCACAGAAACAGCAGCATTTTCATCCCAAACCTGCTCGCCACAGTGGCCAGCTTGTCGTTGGGGTGTCACGTCGTGCCTATAGCGACATGCTTTCAGTGGCCTACACGCACGGTGTGTGCAACTTATGCCAAGGGCCGTATTCACCGAGTTTGGTGCGACGAGTGCCGCTATTTCCATAGGTTTGGACGGTTGGCGCAACCCACAATTTTCTGGCGCCAACGCATCATGCAATGATTTCGCGTTTTTTCAAGGGCGCCCACAAATGGTCGTGTTGTCGCGCGGGTGGGTATAAAGCGCACAATAGGCGTTTGCCCGAACTATTCCCACTGTAGTTGGCATGTATGCACACGCAGCCGGCGTTATCCTCGCCCATGCATGCGCTTTGCGATCGAAAATGCAAAACCCGGACTTATGGGGAGGGGTGTGCGCCGCACCAAGCGCGCTCGACGAGGTCGCAAGAAGGCGTCCTGGGACAGTGAGCCCTTTCGAGCCCGTGGCTCGCATGCGGATGCGCCATAGGCATATGCAGCCAGTAGGAACATTGGGATGATTCAAACATGCCGCGTCGGCCGTATATGGCCGAATGACATATGGCCAGCACACCCCTCCACATAAGTTTGGGGTCCCTTTTCGGCAGTCTCAAGACTTCAGAAGTCTAGGGTACCTGAACGTAGGTTATATTAGATGAAACCCTGGAATCTCAGAGGGTTTTATAAGACCTGCATAACGAGTGGCTCAAACCGAAGCTTAAAGACCTTTGACTAGGGTGTCACGCTGCACTTGGTGCGTGGATGAGCGTCGCCTGCAACTGCACCAAAACCGGGGTCGGTATCGCGCACACGCCGACGCGCGTGAATAGACAACCACACGGCGGGATGGCCATGAACGCGTGAGGAAACACATTGGTGAGGGGCTCGGGTGCATTTGGTTGGGGTGCAGCCGTGTGGGTGGCTGCTAGTACATGTCGCGTTGCGATACTGACATGGCACCAGTGTTGGCCACGCTCAGCAACACCCCCTCGGCTTTAAAACGCTATAACTTCTCAGGGTTTGCTCAGAAAAACTTTTTAAAAATACCATGCGATTCCTCGTTCACATCTGCGTCAAAATCAGTCTTCCAATATCAAAAAATGATTTTTGGGGCCCCGGAAAAAATCCCCAAAGAGGATCATCCAAGTTGCCCCTCACTGCCTCATGTGCCCACCCATGTCGGGCGCGTGGCTTTGCGCCAACTGCGTGTCTAAGCCCCGTACTCGGTTGCGCGAGAGCGTTATGTGTGTGGATGACCACGGACCACCAACACTTGGCATGTGCCGCCTCCTAGCGATACACACACCTACCAGCCAAAATGCCATTTTCCACAGCATTTTTCAAGGAATTTCATATTAATTAAAGTCCACGCCCCTACCGCGCCACCCCGCCCACGAAACGGTGCAACTGGCATTCCACCACGCGCCCCCATAGTAGAGCATTGCCCTACGCCAAGGGGGCCATCGAACGCCTCTCCTACGTGCGTTCGCCACAGAAACAGCAGCATTTTCACCCCAAACCTGCCCCCCACAGTGGCCAACTTGTCGTTGGGGTGTCACGTCGTGCCTATAGCGACATGCTTTCAGTGGCCTACACGCACGGTGTGTGCAACTTATGCCAAGGGCCGTATTCACCGAGTTTGGTGCGACGAGTGCCGCTATTTCCATAGGTTTGGACGGTTGGCGCAACCCACAATTTTCTGGCGCCAACGCATCATGCAATGATTTCGCGTTTTTTCAAGGGCGCCCACAAATGGTCGTGTTGTCGCGCGGGTGGGTATAAAGCGCACAATAGGCGTTTGCCCGAACTATTCCCACTGTAGTTGGCATGTATGCACACGCAGCCGGCGTTATCCTCGCCCATGCATGCGCTTTGCGATCGAAAATGCAAAACCCGGACTTATGTGGAGGGGTGTATAATCCCGAGAAAGTGCCACTTCGGAGACGGGACCCCGAGAGCTGTCGCTTTTTGTCAGGATTATAGTGTTTCGGTGATGACAGGGTATTCGTTATTCCACCCGCCGCTGTGCGGTACCCGCATATACCTGATTTTGAAATAGTCGCTATAGAATTACATGAGCTATCAGCAGGAGGCGATATCAGGAAATCACCAAAAAAAGGATAATCAGAAAGGTCCTCTACAGCAACTGCGAGATGGAAGCAGTAACATTTTGAAATAGCGACAAATGTCAATCAGGATTCTCCTGCTATCATCACTGCCGTGGAGGTCGCCGCCTGTGTCCCCTGCACCACGCTAACCTGCCGTGAACAGCCACACCAAAGCCGCGTGTATACACGCCGAGGCCGCGCCGTTCACAGCGCCCTACCTGCAGCACAGGTCAACCGAGCAGGCCACCTCGGCTCTCGTGAAACACCTACAGATATCTCGGGGATGGGCCCGCAAGACGGCGGAGAGGAGGGCGTGGCGACAGCGGCAGCAGTGCGCATGGTGGACAGCAGTGGCCCCGCCGCGGACAGCGGTGACGACAGCGGTGTGCAGTACGAGACCGCGTCGTCGGTGGCGGCGGGGCTCAGCGCGCAGCTTCGGCTTTTCGGGTGGGCGCAGTTGTACACGATCGCCGTTCGCTGCGTCCGGGTGGCCTGCTTCTACGCAGGCGTGAGTAACCCCCCGCCCCCCCCTCCCCCCCCCCCCCCCCCCCCCCCCCCCCCCCGCTTCCTTCCTGCTACTGGGACCTTTTTTGTTCCGCTACACGTGATGCACAATTAAAAGTAGCCGCTGTCGGGGCAGACCCCCATACTGGGCTGACCGCTGGTACTGCAGTTATGAAGCCCTTTACTAGCAATGGAATATCTCTCTCCCCCCCCCCCCCCCCTCCCCCCCCCCTCTCTCTCTCTCCCCGGCACAGGCCAGCGCACTGACGCAGGTATGCGCACGGTGGGCCAGGTGCTGGGGGTCCCTGCTGCGGTGACTAGGAGCTCCACCATCAACAACGTAGCAGCGGCCTGCTCTTTTGCTTCCGCGGTGCTCTGGGAGCTCAGCACATTTGTCCTGATTCGTCTCGCCGCGGGGAAGGCCCAGACAGCCGCGAGCGAGGCGGTGAAGCACTACGAGCGCGGGAGCCTGGCTGGTATCCTTGAATCGGTGGGGCACACCCCATCGCCTTCCTTTACCTGCAGCACGCCTCGGCAATGGCCTTACACCCCCCCCCCCTCGCCCGCGGCGCCTCCCGTCCCATACAGCTATGCCTCTGCCTCAGCGCGGTCTTCAACACCTTTGCCGCCTCCATCGCAACCAAGGTAGCCATGGAACTGGTTCAAGCCACCGTGCTCTACTCGGAGATGCTGGTGGTTCTGGCCGTCTCCGTCCTGGTCCTCTCCATCCTCTGGGTGGCAGGCTTTATAGGCACACAGCTGTGGTTCAGCAATGCCAACAAAGGCAACAACGCGAACAATGTCAAATTTTCCAACACCCGCCACGTTTCGCAAGCTGTCAATGCCTCGATTGTTGAGCTGCAGGAGGTTCCTGTGCTGGTGCGGTTCTCGATCCGCGTGGTATGCGCCTCATCCCTCCTTTTTTACAACAGACTGCCCCTCTTGCCGGCCCCGTAAGCAACAACAATGGCCGCTTTTAAACTAGACACCCTGCCAGCATGGAGATATCCCCCTGCATAGCTTGTGCGGCTGTTGGGTTGCCGGATTGCAGCTTGGGTAGTTTTACATGGAGGTAGTACATCTCCCGCACAAACTTGGTTGAGTTGTGAGGGATCATTGCGCCTGCAGATTTTTGGGCGCTTTCGACCGCACAAGCGCACAGAGATTGCTGCAGCGGCGCAGGACGGGAAGAAGCGCTACATATTCCAACTGGAGCACTACGAAGACCTCCGGTTCACCCCTGAGCAGCTGCACATCATCAAGCTGGTGCATGAGGCAATGGCGTCTGCCGTAGTATGGCTTGCAGTGAGGGCAAGGCTCCCCCCCACCCATCCCCGGTTCTCTCCATCTCCCGCCTGCATGCTTGGCTCCACTCACTCTTTAGCCCCCCTTTGCCCTACGCTGGTCAGCCTGAGCTACGGCTTACTTCTGATTGAGACACGTGGTGTGCCGCCACAGCTCTACACATGCCTGCTCCTCATCGGCACCTATATCCTGGAGTCTCTCTGGTCGCAGCTTATCAACGACGCCATCGACCTCGCTAAGACGGTCATCCTCCTCGTGATGCTCACCAAATGTAGCGCACTCTTCAAGAATTCCATATTCTCTGACCACGCCGACCTTTACAATTTCGTCAGGGCGCTGGATGCACTTCGAGCTCTTGCGAAGAGGATTGCCATCATGTATTTCGCCACAGCCACTTTGCAGGGCATACTGCCCCTGTTGCCTCCCCTTTTTCAACGGTCATGAGCTTCGCAGCCGCAACATGACAGCAGTGCCACGATATCAGATGTTCATAAGTTTTTCGCAATCTCGGCCATTACACGCGACATATTCAGGACAATATCACAGACATTGGGTCATTTAAACAACAGTACCGAATCTGACGAAAATGAGGCCAAGCACCCTGTGCTATTTGATGACGCCGTGCTTCCTTTATGTTTCTATGGAATCTGACATGGCCTTTTGCGTGAGCTGTTGGCCTGCCTTCTTGTTTTGACCCTCCAGGTTGCTTGCTTCCACATTCAGCGCCATCCTTTATATATGTATGCCGCTCATAAATGGGCCAAAGTTACCAAAATACCATCTATATTATGCATCTAGTTCTTTCCACATATGCAACCATACACAAGGAGCACTGGAGCAACAACTGCCACCCGGCAGGACAGCTGACTGCGCTCAGCAGATACGCAGGTACCTGTGTCCGAGGTAAATCTCCGGTCACACGAATCAATGTGATTATAGCGTAGGAGCTACCGGTCAAACGCCGTGCTCTAGTGCGCTTATTGTGTGATAAGATTCAGCATGTGGATGCCTTCTGTGTATTAACCGGCTCAGAGGCACCGTCTCCTGACGAATCGAAGTGATGCGCACAGCGCGCTCTAGAAGAGTATAGTCCCCCTCGTAAGTCTTGCCATCGCGCATCTATCTGTATCACCACGTCTGCACCGGCGGAGCCGACCGCCGAGTGGTACTGTGGCGCATTTTTATGATATATGTAACTTCATGAAAAGCTTGAGATGTGATAGGTGGCGGAGGGGTCCTGCCTGTTACACTCGTGATTCCGCTCTGCGCTGGTTCGAATCATGCCGGGCCCCGCGGTGGAAACATATCCGAGGGGGAGAGGGGGCCTGATGCAAATATTGTTAGTTTTGCCTACAAACCCTAATACAGTGGCTTGCCGCGCGACCCGCATCCCGATAATATGGCGATTTACTTGCCTTGCGCGTGCGGATTTCCGTTGCGTAGGGGCCCGCTAATCGCAGCTCAATAGTACATAGCAGAATGTGGGAGCGTATTGATGGCCATCCATACAATATACCCTAGACGATGCCCTAGCAGGTGACCATATGGAACCACCCGCTGACTCGGAGGCTGCACCCCTGCGCAATACGGGCTGAAACCCGGCTCTACCAAGGGCGCATTGAACGTGCGGACAGCGGCTATGGGTGGGCTGGTTTTGGAGCAGGCCTTCATCGCAATATTGGCTGTTACGTGGGAACTGCTCACTTGCTTGCATGCCGACGGCGGGGAGGGCGCGCATTTGTGAATGTGTTCCACGATGATAGAGCTAACTCTTGGCGTGCAGCCGTACACATAGAACGCATATACGTGCTATAAACAATCGTGCCCTCGTGACATTGGGTTATCAAATTCATTACTAGCCATGAACAATGACACGCACACGTATGGCTCTTACGAGAGCTCAACAAACGCCATTTAGGGTTTGCCCCACGCATGATGGCATGTTTCATGTATGGCTCATGGAAGGGCGCGGCCAGAAACGAAGGCGAGGGCTGACAATGGGCCAATATACAATTGATGCTTGACAAGAGGGCAAGATTTTTGTGGGCAAGTGTGGTTCCAGTCTACGAAACGGTGTATATAGCATCGTCGCATCGTCGGACGGATAATACAGTGCATAATTTGATTTTACGGCCCATGAATAATTACAGTACATATTTACTTATGGGCCGCGAACTAAATATTTATTATTTACATGAGCTAGCAGCAGAAGGCGATATCGGAAATCACCAAAATAAAAGGCAATCAGAAAGGTCCTCTACATCGACTGCGGGGTCCTCTACATCGACTGCCGCGAACTAAATATCATCGCCGTGGATATCTTTTATTTTGGCGGCCGCGCTGTATTCAATGTTAACAACGTTTTTTGCGGTTGCATCGCGCGCCGCGGCGCCGCCCGCGAGCCCGCCCCCGTGGGCGCTCATTTCCAGGGGCGCACCGTGGCCGCACCTGCGCAGCAGCAAGCCTGAGCACTGGGCAGAGGACAGCAAGAAGTTGGCTATCGTTCAGCCCTTGCTATTTGAATAAGTGAGCAACACCCTGGCATACACAAACTGGGGGGGGCCTCGAGTAAGCAGCCAGCGCCGGAGGCGCTCTTCATTGGAGCTGTACCTACAGTCAGTCTCCCGCAGCGCTCCGAGCCAAAGCAGCTGCCGCGAGGATAAAGACGCTCACAGACGACCATATGTCTGCTACCGGCGGCGGCGGGTCGGCGGGCGGGTCTGGTGGGGGCGCAGCTCCCGGTGGCGGCGGCCCGCAGCCGCTGTGGGAGTCCGTGCAGGAGAAGGGCAAGGCGCTGAGCTCGAATATGTTGAAGCGAGCTCAGAGCATCAAGATACCAGAGGTACCAGGTGGGTGATGGGGCCACCCGGTAGGGTAATTGTAACCACACGCGGGCGAGGCGCGCCTTTTTGTTCAGGCTGGCCGAACCTGCAACCCGTACGAAAATTGCCTTTGGGGACGAGAGTGTAGCGGCAGTGCCCCCAAACCCTCCTGCGCTGGGAGCGCCAACTTGTATGCTTGTTTTCTGTCGGCAGCCGAGCTGGAGCCGACGATAACCTCCGCTCGGCAGAAGACGGTGGAGACGTGGGCGCGGCTGCCAGGGCCGGTGCAGGCGGCGCTGCCTTTTGTGGCGGTCGGCGCCACGGTTGCGTTCGGCGTGAAGCTCGTGTCTGACCGGGCGCTGTTCCAGGAGGTGCCGGCCCCCTTTATATCCCTTGCAGCCCCGAAATCCCAACCGGCCTGTGAGAACGGGGAGCTGGGGGTGGCTGCGTTGCACTCACTCCTCTCCTGTGCCCTGGCCACTACTGGGCTGTTTATGGGTGAAGGGGCATAGGGCACCGCGGGTAGGTGGCTGACGCATCCGCGCCCCGGCCGCCCCCGCAGAAAGTCAAGTCCATGCGACTGGAGTCGCAGCTGCAGGTGGTCACCACAGAGCGGGACCAGCTACGCGCCAGGGTCACCACGCTCAACGTGCGTATCGCAACGCCTCCCCTCCCTGCCTGCCATACACCTACACATCCATGCCTCCTGCTGATAACAATCACCAAGGAAGGGCTCAACCCATCCAGATGCAGGTGCTTGCTTTGAGGGCACGGGAGGGGAGGGTTGGATGACATCCGTGCACATGATCACAGCGTAGGCGAGTTTGGAGAGGCTGAGGAGGTTCAGCCAACTGTCGTTAGGTGGATGGCTTCATGATTTAGAACACACATAGCCAGGCAGCAACCAGCATGCAACCTGACAGCCCCCCCCCCCCCCCCCCCCCCCCGCGCCTACGACAGAACCTCACCGACACACCGAGGTCGGAGCGCGAACTGCGCATGGCGAGAGCCATCTCCGAGGCCACGCAGGCGGCGGCGGCCGCCTCGCAGGCCGCAGCACTGGCGGCGCAATCCTGCGCAACGCGGCCCATGCCGCAGGCTGCAAGGCCGTCGGAGGCAGCGCGCCGCCCACCGCCGTCCTAGGCCACCCCAACAACCCCCAACCCCCTCCCCCGCCATGCTCCCCCCCCCCCCCCAGCAGCAGTACATACGCAATAGGCGAGAACGCAGGGCACTTGGCAGGCGCTCCGCAGCGAGTGCAACACAGCGCTCCATGCTATTGTACTGTTGCTCAGCTTTCCTGACAGTAACCCCCCCCCCCCTTTCCCCCCTAAACCCGCTTCTTGGGCTACAGAACCCGTCTGAAACATACACCCGGTGGGAAAAAAATGTACACAAGTATATCCCTTGCTTCCGCATGCCACGCCGTCTCCGTCAGGTGTTAAAAAAGCGGGGGCTCTGCAATACTTTGCTTCATTGCGAAACACCTGTGCATAATCCGACACCTAGCGGCAACGAGTACCCAAGACTCACACGGTCAAATCAACACCACATCGTTATATCAGCGCACGTGCACCCAACATGCGGATTTACGAGCATTACCACGCCGGTTATATATATGCACACTCGCAGTTTGTGCCGCGTACTCGTACCGTGCGATCAGTCATCAAGCTCGGATTCTGCCAAGCGCTTACAGTGTTTTTTCCCTGAACACCTGACGGAAGCGTTGTGGCTAGTTGCCTTGCAGGGCCACAGGCTTGGTGTACTTTGCACACAAAGGGAAGGGGGAAGAAGGGGGTAAGTTACATGAAGCACAGGTAGCAGAGTCTTCCCCCTGGATCTACCCTTGCCAGATATCTGTCAGGCCAAGGGTAGATGTAGCTGGTGGTGGTGCAACATTGCGGGGCGCGGTGGTTCAGACACCTGTGCGGCTGCTTGGCACCATACAGTGGTGGTCACTTCGCCTCGGGCAGAACTGTGGAATGACGGCTAAGGTTACGTGGAGCTTAGGGGGGGAGAGGGAGTTGGGGAGGTTAGCTGCTGGGCGGTTGGGCGGGACGCAGCGGCTGCCGCTCTGTGTAGTGCGACACCGAGGCGGCGGTGGGAAGCGGCAGGAATGGGAAGGGCACGGGCATGGGAAAGCCTAGCGCGCCGGCGTCGTGCTGGGATCCGGCGCGCTCTGTCGGCGCCTCCTTTGGCTCAAATCGCTCCCGCAGGCGCTGCAGCAGCTCTGCGCTGCTCGGCGCGCTGTTAGGCAGCCTATGCACCATCATGGCAGTCATGATGAGCGGCAGGTGGAGGAGGCTGGCGCGGAAGAGGGTTCGCGCTGCTGCCTGGCTCGGTGTCTGCAGCAAGGAACAGCACGGCCAGTCAGCCATCGCGTCCTGTGTGTTCTGTCCTTCGCGTGTTGCCGGTGGCAGCAGTGGATGTCCATATCGTGGATATATCTATTATATATATATATATATATATATATATAATATATATATCCTTCCTATACATGTACTTGTACATCCCTACTCTGGGGTTAGGTATGTCTACTCACGTTTGAGATGCGGTGATGCCCTTAAACCATCTACAGCCCCATGGAAGGTCCTCGAGGGGCACAAAATATGTCAACTTTTCCGTACCTACTTTTCCGTACCAATTACTATCGTAAAGAGTGAGAGGGGGGGGGGGGGGGCTACGCAGCTCTCAAAAGACGCCACAGTACGAACATGCACGAGCATTGCCGGCCCTCAACGACCAGGTTTTCAGAAACAGGTGTCAAGAGGCTAGTTGTAAGCGATTTCTTGAGTACTGGCAACATTCCAGGTGCGGCATGGTAGAGTGCTGCTCGCAGCAAATCAGTACTGCAACAGCTAGATCGTAAGGGCTGCGGCCTACATACGGCAGTGATGGCGGGACAGCGTGGCCTGTGCTTGGGCTACTTGGGGCTTGGTGTCGGGTCGCATGCATGGCAACGCTCTCGAACCATAACCCGTGAGACTACCGTATACAAGCCCCGCCCAGTGTCCCGAACAGCGGCGTACCTGGTAAAAGGCGGCAGCAGTGGCCGCCATGCCGCCGCTGATAATCGCGTTTTCAAAGGCAAAGGCATCGGTGGTGACGCCAAGGCAAACGGCGAGGATGCCAAGCGGCATGAGGTACACGCAGTTGCGCAGCGCACACGCAGCGGTGCGCCGCCCGGTGGGGTCCACCAGGCTCAACATGCGGTAGCCGCCCGCGCCGTAGTCCGCCTTGCACATCCATGCGAGCGCCATGAAGTGCGGCATCTGCCACCAGTACAGCACCGCGCCCAGGGCGGCCGCGCCCAGGGACAGCCCACCCGCAGCCGCGGCCCAGCCCATCAGGGGCGGCACCGCGCCCACGAGCGCGCCCACCCAGGTGTTCACGATGCTGACGGTCTTCAGCGGCGTGTAGATGCCCGCGTACAGAAAGATGTTGGCCGCGCCGAGCTGTGCCGTCAGCGTGTTGGTCTACAGGCACGCGGGGGGAGGGCATCACAAGCTCAGCACCAGGGCGTGATGCTCGTATCTCGGTCTCCCTATAACATACATGAGAGGGGGAGAGAGAGAGAGTCCCTCCCGGACCAGCCATGCCCCCATGGCTCCACAAACCATGCCACACATGAGGCACTGCTGCGCCCCGCAGGCCTCCCGCGGACCACACCTTCGCCGCCAGCAGCGCCGTGCTCCCCAGGCCAGTGACCAGCGCAAATGCCAGCGCGTGGCCCCGCGAGATGCGCCCGCTGGGCAGCGGCCGGTTGCGCGTGCGCTTCATCAGACCGTCCAGCTTGATTTCATATATCTGCCACCACAGCAGGCGGCCGTCAGGCACAACAGGACGGTGCTGTACGATATGCAGAGGAGAAGGCTCTCCACTGTGAGCCGAATCCTGCCCTCGCACAGCAGGTAGAGGTGACGTTGACACAGAAGGTGTAATCCTTTGGTGATATGTCATAACGAGAGACAGAGATGCCGCATCAGGAGCAACAAAATAACAGCACTAGTAGGGTTAAGCGGGCTGCCCTGCTGACTGGCCTATGCACACCGCACCCGACCCACCAGCCTAGACGCTAACATACCTACTGCGATGGGTGGAACTCCCTACGAGTGCCCCGCCACACCCGCCTGCAGGTGCAGGTTGTGATCGCACCTGGTTGAGCGTGTTGGCGGATGCGGCCGCCCCCAGCGTCCCCAAGCTCACCCAGCACAGTCCTGCCCAGTCAACCTCCTCCGGGCTGCCCAGTACGTAGCCGCCCGAGGCCGTGGAAACTACTAGCAGGCTAAGTCGCAGCTTGGACAGCTGCTTGTAGTCGCCCAGCAGCTCCCGCGCACGCGCCAGCACACTCCGGCCGGCCGCGGCGGCTGCCCCCGTCGAGGCAGCGGCAGTCGCGGCTGCTCCGACTTGCCCCGACACCGCGGCGCGGCCGGCGGAGGTGCTAGCCCATCGGGCTGCCTCCCTGGCGGCGGCGGCGCCTACGCCGGTGCAGGCGGGGGCGGGGATGGAGGCGGGCGAGACGCGAGCCAACCCTCTCCGGGCGGCCAGCAGCGTGGCGGCACAGGCGGAGGCAGACCAGGCGGGGGCCGCCACCTGCTGCCCCACTGGCCCGAACAGCAGCGGCGACGACAGCGCGGAGGCCAGCCGGACGCGCGTCGCCATGGCTGACGCCAGGCGGCTTCCGATCGTCGCGTGCTCGAGCGGTGGGGGTGGGGGTGCCGATAGTGTGCTTTGGTGGTGTGTGAGTTCGTGTTGCCCAACGAGGTGCGACACCGCTTGCCGCCTGGCAAGCTTGGCAGCAGAGTACCCGTAGTCGTGGCAAGCAGTCGCGGCGCGATTCCGCTCATCGCTCAAATTCTGCCAGTCTTACTACCCGTACGAATTAATAAACTTTTTGGTTACAGGGAGAGCGTTCGGAGAATGCACGCAAAGTACTGGGGGAGGAAAAAGCCTCGAATTAATGCAAGGTTTTATTATCTATCATATACTAATTAGGGCGTTCGGATTTAATGTTGTGCTTTAGAACCCCACCCCCCTAAATTCTCCCCGCCCCCCCCCCCCCCCCACCCCCCCCCCCCCAACATGTTTCTGTGGATTTCACAGTACTTAGTAGAACATATCCAAAGTTATTGAGAATAACTACCACTGGCATGACTTGTTTTGGTTGCATGGTTGTCACTTGTCACTGGTTGCATGCAGGAGGGTGTTGCTTGCCATCATGAAATAAATGGAGAGTGACGGGGTGTGGCACTTTATTTTGGAACCATTACCATGTTACAGTCAGCATCATGGCAACCCAACTCCATTTAGGGTCCTTGGGTGTTGAGCCTGGTCGTTGGGTGAAGGGTCCTCTTCGAGACATCCTGGTTATGTCGGAGTACACGGGCATGGTCTTCGGCACAGTGGGTGAGGTGAGCAAGGGGGTGCACCGCACAGTGCGTGGTATCGCATGCTTGGCTGCGGATCGGGGTGCCCTCTCATCGCGGGGCACTCGGTGCATCACCCGGGCTCACCAGGAGGCCTTGCTCGCAAGAGATTTCCTCGGGGTCCTGAGCTTGGTGGCCGCTCGAGAGCGCGCTCGCTGCCTCATCAGACGGCGCAGATTCGTCTGCCATCCCGTTGCTGAAGCTGTACATCACGTCCGAGGATCACCCACACACACACGTGCTCGCGTGGCCCGGACTCTGAACCGTGTGCGCATCTCTCATCCATCCCGCCTTATGCGGGATGCGGGCCGCTTTTAGGCGGCTTGCGGTGTTGATTTTCTAATTCTGGGCAACCCAACCATACGGTGGCCCTATCCACCCCTATGATCATGCTTAGCTGCTACATATCACCAAAGCTTGTGGTGCGCGTATGTTAAAGCCCTGATGTAAAAAGACAGTATTATACCACCAAAGTATTGTCTGTTGCTATCACCACGATGCTCCAGCGACTACCATGTTGCGCTATGTTGCATGCCTACCAAGTTCTTGACCTCGTCGTCGTCCGTACCGGTAAGCATCCGCACCAAGAATCGATAGCGACCAAGCGACTAATATCAAGATCAGATGCATCACACGGATCTTACTTGATCGATGCTATCGATAGTATTGTGCGCAATGAATCGATACTATCGATAATTATGTGCGCAATTAATCGATACTATCGACAGTTATGTGCGCAATTAATCGATACTATCGATAATTAGTTGTCAATTCATCGATACTATCGATAATTATGTGGCCAATCAACCGATAAATCGATCAATAGCCGATGAACTGAATCGACCCGTAATTAATCAGAGAATCAATATCTAGATCACTATTGTAACACCCATCGTCAAAGTAATCCTTAGTGAATTATCACTCAAATTGGTAGCGAGTACCAAGATACCGGCACTCGTGTTTTGTATGGCCGGCCGGACGGCGGTGGAGTCCTTCGTGCCGCACCTCGCCGGTCGCCGCGTGTTGTTGCCCAAGGACTACCAGGCGGTGTGCAGCGTCCTCGCCAGGCTCACCTCCCGGTCCCTGGAGAGGTTGGCGGAGCTGCGCCGTTTGTGGTACTTGCTAGAAAGCAACGGCATTCAAGTCAAGGCGCGCTACATCCAATCGGCCGCCAACGTGTTGGCGGACTGCCTGAGCCGGCATATATTTAGACAGCGACGACTGGCAGCTGAACGCCGTGCTCTTCGCGGAGCTCGAGGCCGAGTGAGGGTCCCAATCCGTCGACCGCTTCGCGTCGGCCTTAAATCCGATGCCACCCCGCTACAACGCGGCGTGTTTGGCCCTGGCCTGCGAGGCGGTGGACTCTTCACCCGTCCGATGCGAGTAGGGGGGGCGGAGAACAACTACCGCGCCCCGCTATTGCCGCTCTTGACAAACCTTGTGCAGAAGTTGCGGCAGAGCGGAGCCGCCGCCACCGTCATCGTGGCGCCTCGGTTGGAGGGCAAGATGTGGCACCAAGCAATCGCCGAGATGGCCGTCGCCGAGCGGGTGGTGCCGCCAAGCCCCGAGATCTACATGCCGGGCCGCATCTCAGGACTCGGTATGCTCGGGGCGCCGCGTTGGGCCGTGACCGTCTTCCGGGTGCCGTCCTGACGTAGCTGCACTTGCGCCGGGGCGCCGTGAGCGCTACCCTGACGCTTTTCCCCGTACGAGGCATTTTCGTGGTACGTTCCGCGCACGGGGCGCGTGCCTTCAAGCGGAAGTACTGTCTTGACGTTGCGCTCGGTGGCACCAATCCATGGGCGGACACTATGCGCATGTACATGCGTACAATAGTGGGCACCGATCGGCTCGGCGAAAAGCGTTGGATATGTTTACGTCGGCCTAGTCCAAGGACACCGGCGTGACGTACGGCAACGCGATCAAGACATTCTTCCGGTTCTCCAAGGAGTAGGGTGTAACCCCCCTAGACGTCACGGTGCCTACCAACGTGCGGTGCATCGCATGACATGGACTGCGAGGCGTGGCCAAGGCCACGAGCATGCAATCCTACATGTCGGCCATCAACGGTTTTTACCGCGATCACGGCGTGGAGCATGTGGCCCAAGGTGACCTCATCGCCAAGATAAAGAAGAAGGGCCAGGCGGCATCGCAAAAGGAGAAGGACTTACCACCCGGGGTCCGCACCTATATACATGCAAGCTAATCTGATGGTAGTAAAAGCACTTGACTTGGCGGAGCGCTTGCGCGAGGAGCTAGGCAGCTCGTGGGAGCCAATAAGTCAGCATCATCGTATCGCGTTACTTCGCGCAGCGATCGCGGTGCTCGGCATGTACGTGTTTTACGCATGCGGCAAGGTGGGCGTGCATTGCGTTATGGACGATTTTGCGGTTGCGCCGGACGGCTCTTTTGCTATACCATCGCACACGCAAGGACTAACGTGGCGTGGAGCGCGACAGTAAGTCACAATGCCGCATTCCGGCACAGGCGCAGCCCCGGATCGCGGCCCTACAGCCATATTTTGATGCTGCACGCGCCGGTTACAGTGGCAGGCGCGGGCTGCCGACGGCGATCACCCACGGCGAGCCAACGGCTTTGTGGACGCCAGACACCGTCACCGCTTGGCTTCAGCGCGTGGCACAGGAAATGGGGGAGCAACCGCCCGACGGCTTCCCGTGGACATCGCACTCTTTGCGCAGCAAGGGCATCGCTATTGCAGCATACGCCTTTGGCGTCGTGCTGCAGAAGATCAAGCACTTCGGCGGCTGGGTTGTGTTGTCCAGCGTCGTGTTGGGCTACATCGACCCGACAGCCTTGCCGTGCGCCGCCTCTTGGCAGTTCTTCGGGTGGTTCACCCCCTGGTGGGGTCAGCATCCCACGGCGGCCTGCCCGCCCATGGGCGGCATGATGACAAATGCGGCCCCTCCCTGAATAATTAATCATATTGGTAATAATATAGAGGTTTGAGTTACACCGGCGGGCAAACGCCCGCTTCATATTCCGCTAGCAACGCCGCTATGTCTAGGCAACGCCGATGACCCAGTCAGCCCTGCTATATATGACGCTCCGGAGCAGCGACGGGAGCACCTTCTGCCTTTGCGCCAGCTTGGAAGCTAGCGCACCCACCCTCCCTCCCTTTTCTCATTGCGGATTCCGTGGCCCCATGGGCATGTTTTCCACCAAAATGTAATATGCGAGTCACATCTTTGGCAAATGCGGCCCCTCCCTGCTTTAATATTGCTCTGCCGTAAGTCCCCGTCCTTTCCGTGTAACTAAGGATCTAAGCATGCGCGCACCTTTCGGCTGATCTCCTTCGCCTACATATCTCCCTTTAAAATGTTGTATACACTGAATGCAACGCACGGGCGTCCGCCGCTGCCGCGCCATCATCACTATGCGTCCGGGTATACGGTTGCCCGGAACCGTATGAGGAAAGGACCTTCGCCGCTATGAGAAAGGGAGGCGGGGCCCTTTATATCCATGTATACGGTTCATCGATTCAGTTGGGCTTTTTGGGTTTGGTGGTATCTGCGGAGACACAGGAGCTGTCGACACCACCATTGCCCCTATCCTCGGCGTGTCAAGCTCGGATCCAACGACTGCATTGCGGGCCGCAGAGCGCCACAAAGTCCAAAAGTATGACGAGGGTGTCCGAAACGCCGCCGGCATGCTTCGCTTTGTTCCCTTCGCCGTCTCCAAGCTCGGCTCGATGGCCTTGCACGCTGAGGCCTTCTTGGTGGAGCTCGCGACAGCTAGCCACTCGCACATACTGGCCCGAAACTCGGCCAGGTCTTGGCTGCGTGGCGCCGCCGTTTCTCCTTGCTCATCAACATGGCACATGCAGACAACGTTCTTGGGGGGGTCGCGGCGGCGCATGCGGCACGTGATGGTGCTCGTGCGCATGCGTCGCCTCGCTCGTCGGCATGTGTTGCTATGACGCGGGTCATCGGTTGCAAGCGGACTCGCCGCGGCTAATGGCCTACCCCGGGGCGGTGGTCCCCATTGGTTTAATGTTTCCCTTTTGGTCTTTCTTGTCGTTCCTTGGCTTCTGTTCTTCCCTTGACCTTTTGGTTCCTTGGCAGCTTGGCGACTTCTTGGTTCCCTTGGCTCTTCCTTGGTTCTTGGCTCCCTGGCCTCCTACTTGACCCTTGGTTTCATGCTTATGTCTCTCTTTCGCGGGCAACCTTTCACATTTACTTTTAGTTCTGTTTGTAGTGCGCATATGTTAAAGCACTTATGTACGCAACGACACGATTCATACACATTCTTGTATTCCCCTACCTCTTGGGTTGAGCGGAGGAAAAGGAGAGCCGCGTCCGAAATCGCCTGGAATACGTGAGAATCGATACCGGTTGCAATACGGTTTTATCACGGATTTTTAGGCGTCCGTCCTCCGTCCTCCCCCAAACGCGCTTCGCGCATGAACCGTCATACGTTCGGTTTTCGCTCGTTTGATTTCACGGTACTGGTACGTGTACGGTAAGGTTCTGAATGGATGCGCGTGTATTCTAGCCCAGGCACGTCATATATTCGTCTAAAACGCCAAAATAACGCGGTACCGCAGCGCGTTTTTACTGCTGAATCAGCAAGCGAGACTATTCAGCGACTATTCCTTACCTATACGGTAGTCGAAGTATGATGCTGTAAAAAGGGGTCGCCGCGGTGCGGGGGCAGTCCGCCGATCCGGGTATATAGGGGGGTGCGAGTATATAATTACATGAGCTAGCAGCAGAATATATTTGCTGTGAAATGATGCTGTAAAAAGGGGTCGCCGCGGTGCGGGGGCAGTCCGCCGACCCGGGGCCCGGCGTCCGCCGACGGACGGGCGACGGTCGAACGACGGCGTCCGGCGTCCGGTGCCGGTACAGGCGGCGGGCGTGGCGATTCGCGCCGTGCCCGCCCCGTAGACCTGACGACCGGCCCGACCTGCGCGGCCTCGTGCGGGATGCGGGCCGCCTGTAGGCGGCTTGTACTGTATTGCTGATCTTGTAGTGCTGTTTTTTTTTTTTGGTAATACAACTTTTAGCGGTGGGTTGGGTACCGGCCTTTTTGTAATGCACACCAGTAGTCAGCGGCCCGCTTTTACGCGGCTTGCAGATTTAATCTGTTTTACAAAATAATACGTCTCTTTTGAAAAATAAATTACTGACAAATCTAACTCTAAAAGCATTATTACCCGGAAACAACAGTATTACAAGATCAACACTGCAAGCCGGCTAAAAGCGGCCCGCATCCCGCACCACGCTCAACCCAAGAGGTAGGGGCACCTCCACAGATCCCCGGCGCGAAGCGCCGCTTAGTACTAGTAGTTCGTGTATATCTGTCGTGTATAGGTTTCTTACTATATCGCTATATGTATAAACCCAGAAAAAGGGCTGACCACGGCTAGCAGCAGCTCGGGTCGGGCAGCGCACGGAGGGGCAGAAATGTCCGAAATGCTAGATTAATTGCTGACTCGAGATGGTAAATGCCTGTTGCCAGTGAAGAAAGGCGTAGTGGAACATGACGTCTGTACGTCTGTACCACACAGTATTTTTTTGGTCCGTACACCCGCTCCTAGTCGCTACACACTCGACTGTCGAGCCACTGTCCAGTCCAGGTACCCATGTACGATTATTTTTTAGAATATATTATAACATAAACGTATATAATACGTGCAATAAGCTATCCGTTATTCCCTGTACTCGTATACGATATAATCCTCATATATATGACTACACTGACATAGTCCGATAATTAGTACGGGAGAAGTATGTATCTGTAAGGATTACTTTGATGCCTGGTGACACCAAAAATGATGCTGGAACCTACCGGCCTGGGGCGGCTTCTCTTGACGCTCTCCCTGTATAAACCAAAAAGTGAAACCGGGGCTGCGTCGCCAGCAGTAGACGGAGCAAGCAGGGCACCCCGCTCTCGTTTTCGTACATAAATCGCAATATTACTGGATATTTATCGAGGGAATTCCACGTGGGTCGCCCGATTGCATTTCAGGTTTGGCCGCTCCGGATTCCAGTACTTTATAGAACACAGGTCGCACCGGTGTCGAATTTCGGCCACTCATCAGCAGAAAGGGATTTTGAGGGAACGTACGGGTACACCTCGTCATGAGCTCCGGAGCTGCGCTGCACGCCCGTCCAGCGCCGGCGGGCGGGCGGCGTGTCGGCGGCGTGTCGGCCGCCGACAGGCCGTCAGACCGGTTCGAAGCTTCGGAGCACCGTCGCGTCCTAATTGTATCGGTACCCGGTATATCTCTGCACCAACGACGACGCCACGCCGAACAGCCAAGGTAGTGAGAGGCCAGCAGACCCTCACGGCTGACGGGAGGAGAAAGCGGCGACGATGGCGCCGGCCGGCAAGTCCGCGCCACGGCGGGCGTTGTTCGAGGAGGAGGGCGGCGAGGAAGCGGTGGAGCTGGGCGTCAACAAAGAGTTCGCCAAGCGGTTCCAGGTGCGGCGCGTGCGGGCATTCCCGCATTCAGGGTACAGGAGGCTGCTCGGCTGTGTCTGCAGCTTTCCCCCCACCCCCCTTCCCCCTCCCCCACCTTACCCCGCTGCCCCTCTCAGTCCCCGATCAAGAGCGCGCCGGGAGTGGACTCTCATCTTGAGACACCGCGCAAATCATCGTTGAAAAAAACTGTATCAATCATAATCCGTACAAATAATGTGCATACATGGCGTAAGCCCCGGGACTCGCAGAGCATGGTCCGGTCATGGCGGTGCCACAAATTGCCATATGGATGTGTTGTGATTACTGCTGATATACTGCCACAAGGAACCCCATATTCATTCACATGCGAGTACCCGCGCTCATGCACAGGCTCTTAATTTCCTCAGCCATGCCCCACAACGGCCGCTGTCATGCAGATTCCCCCAAAACTGCGGTCTCATAGCACAACTAGCTTTTGAATGGTTTTCTACGCCAATGCCACAAGCCCCGGGTATTGATCCACCTTGCAAGGAGACTCCGGAACCACTCCGCGTCCCGCCCTCAAGCACACGCAACGCCGCTATCCCCGAGGCACCATGACCAGCCTGCCCCTCCTCCGCTCACGCCATGGCTTCCCCATGGTCCACCCCTCCCCTCGCAGCACAACAAGGAGCGCGAGGAGCTGCATCGGCTTCGGGAGAAGCAGAGGAAGGGGCTCCTGCCAGCGGACGGCGACAGCTCGTCTTCCGAGGAGGAGGTGTGGCCAGCAAGGGCGGGGCTGGAGGAGGGCAGGCCGGGGGGCATGGGGTTGTGGGCCGATTAGAGGAACGGCCCTTGGGAGAGGGGGCGCATAATGCTGGGTGTGACGGCTGTGGGTGATTGCGGACCGCGCGTGGGCTGCAGGATGACGGCGACATCCGCCCCGAGACGGAGGTGAAGATCCTGGATGTGATCAAGCGTATCCGTAGCAAGGACCCCAGCATCTACGACAGCAAGAACAGCTTCTTCGGGGAGCAGGGCGCGGAGGACGAGGAAGACGAGGAGGGCGGCGAGAGCGAGGGTGGGGACAGCGACGCGGAGGAGGGTGGTGGCCGGCGCAAAAAGGGCGGCAAGTCCCGGCCAGTGTACCTCAAGGACGTGATTGCGCGGGAGGCGCTGGCGAGGGCGGCGGGTGAGGCCTCAGACAGCGAGGAGGAGGCAGACGGCGACGCGCAGGTGCGGCAGCGCGTACAGCGCATCCGTTGAGCCAATCATTCCCTGGCTGTTGCTAGCACACCACGCCTCCATGGTACACATTACGTGTACTTCCAGCCTTGCCCACCGCTCAGCACTGTCATGGGATTGATTACTTCAAACCATCGGCATGAGTGCATCCTCGTGCATTGCTTCTTTTTCAAAGGAATGACTCCTTGTTTGCTTCTTTGGCCGGTGATTGATAGTCGCGCACTTGGACGCGCTTAGACACACAGCAATCTGCAAACTCATCATGGGTTGCCCTAGCTCGACGCCAGCCCCCCTCCCCCCTCTGTGGCCGCTCAAGCGGCGCTGCTTTCGAGCTCATGTTCGCTTCTGGGGGCTGTGTGTGCAGGCCGGACCGACGTATGTTGAGGAGCAGTCTGCGCTCAAGGATGCCTTCAAGCAGGCAGCCGCGCAGGCGAGCGGGTCAGACAGCGAGGAGGAAGGCGGTGAGGGAGGCGGGCTCGTGCGCCGCCGGGCGGCGGCGGCGGCGGCAGAGGCGGCCGAGGCGCCGGCGGGCGGTGGCGAGGCGCGCGTCAACGCGCTGCTGTCGGAGGTGTTTGGCGGCGGTGAGGGCGGTGGCGCGCCCAGCGAGGGCGACCGCTTCCTGCGCAGCTTCATCATGAACAAGGTGGGTGCCCCCCTTGTCCCCCCCCCCCCCCCCCAGCCTGCACTGCAGGGGATCCGCGGCAGGCCCAGGTCCCTGGCAACAGTACCGGCATGATGCCATGTCTCAGTGGTGCGGGCAGGGCCAGGGATGCCATTTGGGGCGAACTCAAAGTGTGTCTGGGGGTGCGCAATGGGAGAAGAGAAAGAGCACTCATCAACTTACCTTGTTGGGTACATGCTGTATCGCCATAAGCATACGCACCAGCGAATTCCTGCCACGAGATCCGCCGGCATGGGACTGCCTCCGCCCCTGGGGGGGAGGGGAGGGGGTGCACAGCCTCCAGCTGCGCCGGTTACAAGCAGCGCCACTGCGAGCACGACTGAGCGCGGCGTGCGTGGCTGCCCACTGACGCCGTTGTCGCTGCTGCTGTGGCTGGTCATCAGGGCTGGGTGGACCCCGACGACGAGGACGCGGTGCCGACGTACCAGCAGATCACCGGCGGGCTGAGCGAGGATGAAGAGGACCTGGACGAGCAGGAGACCTTTGAGGCGCAGCACAACTTCCGGTGGGGACCCCCCCCCCCCCCCCACGCCGCCCGGCCATCACCACCACACTGATAGGTGGGCCTGTAGTGACCTGCATGCGTGAGCTGTGGATGGACAGTGGTTTCGATGGCAAAAGGTTGACAATTTGATGTCTCAGCGTGCACCGCTGCTTTCAGTGCCCCCTTGTCCGACTACAAGGGCTGCGCAAAAACCTCTCGGACCGTTATCATTCTCGACAGGGTTTCGGAGTGCAAACCCTTTTCTTTGCTCTTGTTGCTGCTTGGCTTCTTCGCGGCCCATTGCCTACATGGTCAGATAGATGAATGCGCGGGCTCAGAGCCGCCATCCCGCCAATTGAATTGTTTAGGATGTTTTTGGTCTGGTGATTTGGAGCGTACGGCTAATCAGGTGGTTGGATCTGTTGGTCTGTTTTGCGTACTCTTTCGCAAGTTGGCATGTCTATCAAAAATATGTGCTCCGAAACCATGTCTCATGCGACGCATGCGTTTTTTTTCCTTTTTTCCTGGGGGTGAGGGTATTATTCGCAAAGCGGTGTACAGGCAGTTTTAACAAGGCCGGCAGCAGCTTTGAGAGTGATACTTTTGATGGCCACCATCGTGGTGTCTGGCTACTCTACCCGCCACTGCTGGTTTGGCATGTATGCGTAGGCAGCTTTGCCCCCGACTGTATGCTCGGCCTCACTGCCCCCACAATACTGCTCCGCAGGTACGAGGAGGAGGGCTCTGGCAGGATTGCCACCCACTCGCGCCAGGTGCGGGGTTTGCGCCGGGGAAGCCCCCCCCCCCCCCCCCCCCCCCTCCCTCTCCGAGCTTGTTGCAGTTTAGTTAACACTGTGTTACGTGAGATTGCACTGTCACGACTCTGTACTTCCAGTCCAGTCATCTCAAAGATACGATACTCACCAAAGTCTCGAGGGAAGCATGATTTGACACATGAAAGCTGCACCCCAGGATCAAGTATAGCCCTTCTTTAGGGCGCATAATCCTCACAACACACGTGCCTGCGGGCTGTCTGAACCAACTGCGAGCTGCTGACCGCCCTCTCCGCGACCAGGTGGCTGACAGCATCCGCAAGACGGACGACCGCCGCAAGCGCGGCCGCGAAGCGCGCAAGACGCGCAAGGATTCGGAGCGCGCGGAGGCGGATGTGGAGCTCAAGCGCCTGAAAAACATCAAGAAGAAGGACCTGCAGAAGAAGTGCGCACGCCGCCGGAACGGCCGCTCCCCTGGTCCCACTGCACGCGCATCTATTTCATGAGATCCGCACTGAGTATCCTCTCGGCAGAATGCGGCACATGCCCTCGTATCACCGCATCATCACGTCAAAGTGTCATCGTGCCCTTAATGCATGATGTTTGCTCATGTCTGTCTGCCACCGCTCCGCGGCATCTTCACATGTCACTATTCCATCATGCCCTCAAGCCATCATATGCTCGTGCCATGAAACCGCCTGTTGCCATCATGTCGATGTGCCCTTCATGCCTTTACACGACGCCATTCTGTCATATGCCATCCTGCCCGATGATCAAGCCCCGGGGCTCGACCGCTAACCAGCACGCTGCGGAAATGTGTAGGATTGAGAAGATGCGGCGGCTGGCGGGCAAGGGCGCAGCGCGCGAGGAGGCGCTTCTGGCGGAGCTGCTGGAGAAGGACTTTGACCCGGAGGAGTACGACGCACAGATGGCGGCGGCCTTTGGGGAGGAGTACTATCGGCAGGGCGTCGGCGCGGGCGCGGAGGAGGAGAAGGAGGTGCTGGACCCAGCAGCCGCCAAGGTACGGCTTCATGTACCTGTCCCCTGTCCATCCCGCTGTACCAGTAAGGGTGGCCATACATGCACATACTGTGCTCACGTCGTGTTTAGTAACATCAAAAAGCACCATCGAATGACTACAATAGCCCCTTTATGCAGTTAGGCAACAGGGTCTGGCTAATCATTCTAATGTCTATGACTCATTATGTATAGAGAAGCTGCAGGATTAGCGAGCCGTCGCATGCATAAGTTGATTTACTTCGACTGTAGTCAGTGGTGGGGTCGGAGTGTGGAGCGATGCATTATTTGAAACGACAATCATCCTGGCTTAATCGTGCACGTCGCAACGCTGCATCGACCAAGAGTTCGCGAGACGGAACTGAATGCTCCGAAACCATGGGTCGCAATGTGGGTCGCTGTCACGGTCTCCCCGTCTTCTCGTGTCCGCACTGTACAGCTCCACAGACACATCACCGACGCTGGAGATTGCTGGTGCTTTGCTCGTCCCAGCTTTGCTCATCCCAGCCTCCGTTGCAGCGCGCACACTTCACACCCGTCGACCAACTCCGTCCACGCAATCAGCTCTGTCGTGTTGCGCATGAACTGCACGGCGGGGTCCCAACCCTGTGACCGGGCGGTTCTCTGTTATGCATGGGGTTTACATGCTTTTACATTCCAGGAACTTTTGGCTGAGCATTTCCCGCATGGAGCATCTCCATCTTTGTATGGTCTCCACTTAGGTGTGTTTTTGGATTGAAGGTGTATTTGATACACCATTCCCAGACTCCCGCATCGTTTTGCCTGAGGCTAATGCTGTTGCCGCAGGAGCTCAAGTCGCTGGGCGGCTCCGAGTTAGAAGGCAGCAGCGAGCTGGCGAACCTGCGCGAGCGCCTCGGCCTCGGCGGCGACGAGGAGTGGGAGGACGAGATGATTGGGGAGTGGGACGAGGAGGCGGCGGCCGCGCGCGCTGCGGCGGACGAGGAGGGTGGCGAGGAGGGCGGCGACCCGGAGGCCAGCAAGGCGGCGGTGCTTAAGGCGCTGGAGGAGTACTACAAGCTGGACTATGAGCAGGACATCGGCGGCCTTAAGTGCCGTTTCAATTACCGGTGCGTCCCCCTCCCGTATGCATGCTCTGTGTTAATTGAGACGGTTGCTGCTGTCTCAATCCAGCGGCAACATTATGTCTATGTCGATGACATCGACGTCATTGACCGCATATCATGATGATGACATCCATAATGTTTGATATGACGACCTCGAAAGCCATATGGGGGTCCGTCTCGGCTATGTCATAGGCATTGCTCTGGTCAGACAGTTGGACCGCTCACCTCTGGCATCGCCAACCAACATGGGAACAAGCCAAGTCACTTGTCCCTTTGCGCCCCCCCCCCCCCCCTTCCTCTTGCTTGCGCCGACCGCCGCGCGGCGTGTTGCGCAGGCAAGTGGACAAGGAGGACTTTGGTCTGCAGCCCACAGAGGTGCTAGGCATGCAGGACAAAGAACTCAACGAGCTCGTGGGCATGCGCCTGCTGGCGCCGTATCGCGAAGACGGCTGGCGCCTGAAGAAAACGCGCTACAAGGTGGCTGCTCCCCTCTCTTTGTCTAGCTAACACCGCCTCCCCGTCCACTAATCACATCTCGCCATGTACTGCTTGAAGCGGCGCTGTTTCGTCGCTGTTTAACCTCGGCTTACACGTTGCCCCACTGCATGTCGCGTGGTGTAGGTGCAAGCCGCGCTCGGGCCAAAGCGTCGCGCGCAGGAGGCGGAGACCGTGTGGCGGGCGGCGCGCAAGGAGCAGAAGCAGGCGGCTAAGAAGGAAGCTAAGGCGCACGCCAAGAAGGAGGGTGGGAAGGCGCTAGGGGGCAGCAAGGAGGTGAAGGAGGTGAAGAAAGTTGAGAAGAAGAAAGCCAAGGAGCTGAAGAAGAAGGCGAGGAATGAGGAGAAGGGGGAAAGGAAGCCACCGGTGGAGGAGACCAGTAAAGGCAAGAAAAGGAAGGCGGAGGAGGCGGAAGGGAACGGAGCCGCAAAGGAGGCGGAAGTGGAGGCAGTCGCAAAGGGCCCGAAGGACATCAAGAAGGGAAACTTGGAGGCGCGCAAGTCCTCCTACGCTATCCCAAAGCTGAGCCGCCCGGAGTCAGCCAGCGCGCACAGTAAGAAGGAGAAGAAGAGGAAGGAGGAAGCCGAGGCGGCGCCGGGCCCCAAGGCGGGCCTGACCCGAGCTGCGAAGAAGAATGCCCGGCGCGCCGAGAAACGGGCGGCCAAGCGCATCAAGACGGAGTGAGGCGGGTGTGTTGCAGTGGCTAGTAGCTAGCGTGTGTAGCCCGGGACTGCGCCGGGACTTATCAGTATAGTAGCATTACGCTACTTACTTCCGCAGAGCCCTGTAACACTGCCTCCCCACGCCCGTGTGGATTCTATATTGATATGTGCTTCTCGAACTACATATGCGTACGCACTTGCCATCACCGGCCGTTGTCGACATTGCTTGTTGCGTCTTCTACTGCCGGAAGAGGTGAATTCAGTGGTGTGACTAGCGATAAATAGTACAGTGCCAGCCACTGTTGCTGCGGATTTTTCTGACGCGAATATTGTACCGACATATGCAGGGTGTAGACAGCAGCTGTACATGCTGCCTGCGCTCCTATTCTTATGCACAAAGAGATTTATAATGGGAAACGTTGCCATGCGATGACTTATATTTTAGGGTTTTATAATGAAAATTCTGCAATGTATTAGGTGACAAGCAAATGAAATTATTTGACAATTCAATACCACACTCAGGCAAGAAGAAACAGGCAGTTGGCAGCAACATATCCGTACTACTGTATCACCACTACCTAAATAAACAGCCCCCTTTGCAACCGCTGTAGTCATGCGTGGGTGCGTTCGTGTGTCCGGCCTATTGGACCAGCTCCGTTATTGGCCTTGCATGACATATTATGGCCTGCCCTCATCGCATTGACGTATTTTCGGAGACTCCGCATATAATTGCAGATGAAAGATTATCTATAACGGTAATTCCATAATGTAGGGAAAGCGTTCGTCGTCTTTGTTACTAACGGTGCTCCGATAATTCCATTCCATGATGCTCCAACGCTGCTCCGAAACCATGTTTACCTCCCCCCTCATCCGCCATTACAACGCATCAATGAACGCCGTCGTCGATATGCGATGTGCACGTAGTCTGTGAAACTACAAAATATGTACGAAACTACAAACGTGTCACAATTATACAAGTACGATATACTACGAGTTAGCACATGTACTGTGTGTACCTGAGACTGCGATGAGTATATATAACTACGACATAATGCTGCCATGTGGTAAGCGTTGTGATTACCAATATATTTGTATTGTCAAAACACTGAAGCGCTCGTCTTTGCACCACCACTGCACACCGCATTGTTTGTTACCCGAGTCTCGAAACGGCCGAGACTGTCGTAAACGGCGGGGGAGGCGGAGTTTATAGTTTTGGAGCGCTTATCTGGAAGACAGCATAGCCACCATTGCATACCAATGGGGCGTTGCTGTCTTTGGCCGCCCACTTGTTACCCCCCATTTCCTCAACGCACGCATTAAAAGGGCCACTATCCGGCGAATGGCTCGCAAGCGCCAGTTGTTTAATTGGATATTATACATCAAAACAAAAAAGGTGCTCAATGTAGCTCTTGTGTGACTGTCTTAGTGTGTCTCTATTTATACCATCGCGCGTGTTTTTTCTTGAAGAATAGTTACGTCGAAATATATACCTCCAGGTCCCATCATCGTATGGCGCCATTCGCATAATTATCTCATAGATATAATGCAATCGTGGTGTCACTCACTGCAACTACAGTACATACTATGTGAAAAATACAAGTACTTATTTTTAGAACAGTTTGCTGCATGAGAGTATGCATCCAGCTGCATATCTCATCACAAGTTTACATACCACGTCTATATGAAAAACGGCGCGGCATTTATTCCTTACGAAAACGGAGTCACCCATATCTTATGCTGCTTCCCCCCCCTAGACCCATGGGCCCTGGCGGGAAGCCTACGAAGGTGCAAATAAACGGTTAGGTGTAGAGTTACTTGCTAATGTCGTTAAGAACCGCTATCCAGCGCGCGGGTGCCCGCAGCAAGACAATCCACTATCGTGACTAAAACACCCCTAAAGAGGTCCCCGCCCCCGTCCCCGCTCCACGGGTGTCAAATTATTCGGATAGTGCCACAGCATAATTTCGTCGGGTCCCTGGGGAGGTCATTAGGGTAGATCAGCACAAGTGTGGTGTCAGATGTACTGTTCCTCAATTTCGCTCTGTCTGCAATACAACTACCTTTGGGCTGTTGTTATTAATATTACATGTAGTGGGACGCGGTTCGCTGCTGAAGTATGGGATGCGCACGGGCGGCCAGCGACCAGCATTCAAAGGGCTGCATGCTACGGGCAATGCGCACGCAGCCGACCCCATGCGGGTTCATGCATCAGCTGGGCTGTGAGATCGCTTTGTAAAACTAGTAGCAGGAGTAAACTTGTAACAAATCGCAACTTTCATTTTTTGTATGGGCTGGGTATCTGCTATTGTCGCCTTTATGGGCAAGTGTACAGCATGCAGATTTCGTCGTAGAGCACTAAAAAGTGCGCGCGCTGTACTGTGGCAAGTTTTGCTGATGGGAGCATATGGCGATGATTTGCTTTTCACGTGGGAAATATGAAACGTGCGTGTACTGGTACCGCATTGATGCACCATGATAACCACTGTACTGGAACATAGCCACGTGGCCTACGGAGGCCCTGCCCTACACGCTTTAATTAGTGGACCCCATACAAGTTGGCAAGGGGCGGGCCCTTCCCTGATGTTGGGTAAAGACAGCTTGTCAAGATAGACAGCTTGATTCATTTGTAACACCCTTCCCTGATGTTGGGTAAAGACTTGTCAAGAGATGGAGCTTGATTCAGTCGTGTAACAAATTTAAAATTTAACGCTCTGCGGCGCTGATTCTCCTGGGGCTCTGCCTGACCTAGCAGAACAAGTACCTGGCGCAATGTCTGGCATGGCATTGTGTGTGATGAACACCGCTGGGCTGCAACTGTGGTTGGCGACAATGGCATGGAACATGCCGCCAAGCGGGACCGCCAACGCAACCAAGGGGACGCGCGCAAGCCCTCCCCCCAAGCACCCACCAACCCTCCACGGCTTCACGCATGCCATCACTATGAATGCGCAACGCGCATGCGGGGTGTGCTGACACGATACACAACGCATCAGGGTCTAGTTAAACAGCGTCCCGGATCAAAGCGCACGTCATCTGCCCAGCCCGTCACGCTGTCAGCTGCAGCAAATGGCACTGGTTATCCGCTTGCTGACCTGCACCTTCAGCCTGCTCCTGGCCGGCTTGCTCTCCCTCTTGGGCAGCCATCTGGGCATTGCAGCGCGCATAGAAACACATCCTTCGCCTCACGCCGTAGTCACACTTGCCATGCGGAGGGAGGACGCCGCGGCGTCGTCGCTCGCGGTGCGCTCTTGCACCCACTTGGCGATGTTGGCCTCCTGAGCGGCTCGGGCGGCGAGCACCTGCGAGACAGAGCCCCCGGGGTGAGGTTGTCACGTGCCGCATGTTGACGTCATCGGGGGCAGGCGCGCGTGCAGTGCAGTGCAGGAAAGACTGTGGGCGCCCCCGGCCGGCGCACCTCGGGCGTGTCGGCAGGGTTGGAGAACATCAGGTCGAGGTGGTGCGCCGCGCCCGGGATGTCCAGCACCACGAGGGACGGGTTGGGAGACGTCAGCACCCCACCGCCCCGCCACGGGTCGTACTCCCCTGTGGTGGCAGAGCGGATGAAAGGGATTAGAGGAAGCGCCCCCCCCCCCCCCCCCCCTCCGTGTCGCAAAACCAATGAATCAATCTACACCATCAAGCTGGATATTCCGTGCCACATTTGTGGTGTACTCTGATGTACTTTATCCGTTCCTCCTCGCGAAGGGGTCAAAACAACCGACAAATGGCGAACCCAAGGCGTGGTTTCGGTACTCTCCGCCGCACCGTTGGCGAACACGATGTTGGAGGCCGCCGAGATGCGGGGGCCGCCCCACTGCGTCAGGGGCCACATCGGCCGCGGGACGACGCCCCACTGCTTCATGCATCCGTCCACCGATGCCGCCTCGTCCCAGGGCTGCGCCCAGAACATGTCGGCCACTCCGTCGCGGCTAGAGGGCTGCGATTGGGGACGCATCGAAAGGGGGCGGGACGCCCCCGGGGGGGGGGGGGGGGGGGTTCAGCGCTACACATGGTGCATGGGAAGGGAAGAGGAGCTGCGGGAACACTGTGGAGGTAGCGTACGAGAAACCGGTTGGTAGTGAACGGCAGCGTGCATGGAATTACGCACGGGCGCGCGCACACAACGCAAAGAGGGACAACGCACAAGAGGGACAGGCATTTCGGCGGTTGCAATGCCACATGAACAAGTAGGGATCACAGGACTGGCACCAGTGAACCAACACACTGTTTTTGCCAACAACCGCAGCATAGTAACCACTGTATCCCGATGTCATTGGAGCTACCCTGGTAATTAAGTGTCAAACAATACAACACTGGATGGCGGCAGTTCCTGCACAGATGGTGTCAGAACAGTGACATTGACATTGCAATAGCAGGTAGTGTATACTTCGAGAAGCAAATTCCAGCTTCGATTGAGGCCGAGGCCGAATGAGAAGGGCAGGGAGATGTAAACCGAGAAGCTTCACACACATACCAAATCGGATAGATTAATGCGTTTCATTTGATGATTTAAAGACTTGCGGCCTCCCGCCCTCCCTCCGTCTCTATAGCGGGTAATGCAGGAAGTGCATGTTCCAGCGATGAAAACACTAAATTGCAGTTTCCGGCATCTCCGGCCGGTTTGTACTCGTATGGAGACTGTACGCGCTATGACCTCACCAGAGATTGTATCAGAGCAGCTGATGTCGGGGAGCTGGAGTGTGTTGGAGAGGAGGCTGCGCATGGCGAGTGGGGGGCCCCGGGCAGGAGGGTCACCATGAACATCTCGGTGCAATACTGGAGGCCCCACAGCGAGGCGTCGTCGTCGGTGTCGGGGTTGACGCCCCGCCGGCTGTCCACGCAGCGCATGAGCCCGGTGGAGTTGTAGAAGATGTTGGCGAAGTCCACCATGGCGCGTACGGCGCTCGTGTCATTCCGCGGCGAGGCGGCCGCGACCATCATCTTGCAGCCGGCCTGGAGGCAGCGTCAGCGGCCGTCCTTCTTTACCCATCCGAAATGGCTTCTCCGCAGGTGCTCTGGTAAGTACCGGTTCCATGGTTTGATGTGGAAGGTGCGGGGGGGGGGGGGGGGGGGGGGCTCACGCGCATGGGGAACGCAGGCAGGATGCCGTTGCCGTTGGTGATGTAGGAGCTCTCGTACGGGAAGTTGCCCATGGCGATGTAGTCAAGGGCCGACTGCCAGAGGCAGCAGGGGGCGCGGAGGCGGGTGCGCCACAGTCAGCTAAGCATGTGCTGGGGGAGCCAACGCTCTGACACGACAGCAGCCAGGGAGTCTTCAGCAGAGCTGGGCACTATACAGCCACGCTTGCTGAAGGCTTGCCTAAGTTACAGGGCGTTACAACATGCTTACACCAACAACGGTTTCAGGTGTTTTCCCGGCAAGGATGATGTTGTGATATGTAAAAGTACACGACAACAACAAACAGTCGCAATTCAGGCGCACGACGGGCCGCGTCCAAAGTGGACAGAGGGTTACACATCTGAGGCTCTTTGTTTTGCGCCCTCCCTCCCTAAAGTGCCTCTTTGCTCACGAATCTGCATGTGAAGTCGCAGCATGAAGGCTAACCCTCGTTTAGAATACCAATTCAACAACACTGAGAGCTTTCCGAAATTGTTCACCCATCACGGCATCCATCTGTCGCGTGACACACCTGAATGATTTATAGCGGTTGCTGTGCCGATGTCCTAACAAGCTCAGCGCTGTAGCCAATAGAGTGCCGAGCGTTTTGAAGTCTGGCGCTCCGTCTGTGGCTAAAATCAAGAGCGCTTGTAGTGGACCCACTAGAATGAAGGGATCGAGCCTGGGAGAAAGTTCTACGCCACCACCCCTGTGGTTATAGATAGAGAAAGACACCCCCAGGGCCGACACCGCTGCATGGGGCAGCGGTTGGGCGACCTTGCCGGGATGGCGCACCTGAAGCCAGGCCGCCAGCGCCTGGACGTCCTCCGCACTCTCAAAGGGGAGGTCGGGGCACAGGCCTAGCGCGCCCCGCAGCGCGTGTCGCCCCTCGGCCGTCGCGCCCGCCCGCGCCAGCGCGCCCCAAACCCCGCGGACGGCGTCCACGCAGCCGGGCAGCGCGCCGGCGGCGGGCGATGCGTCGTAGGTGACCGCCTTGGCGTAGGAGCCGGCGTCATACTGCATGCCCTGGAAAGCGAGGATTGGGGCGGAGGAGGCGATGGAGCCTGCCAGCAGGGCGTCGCCGTGGTGCTAGTTAGCGCCGGGCGTCATCGCCGACGCGCGGCAGTTGCCGTATGTGGCCTTCAACGGACGCCGTGCTCCGGGCAACAGAGTCCGCCCTCTATGGGCCAGTACTGCTGGACGTTAAGACAAGTTTCACTAGAAACAGTTGTCAGCGATGTCTTGATTCATAATATAGTCGCCTAACACTTGGATGCCGCTGCACTTGAAGCTGCGGCATAGTGGAATTGCGAGCCGTTATCAAGCAAGGTCCCCATGCAAATCTTTCAGGCCGAACCGCGAGTGGGGCCACACGTGGCCACGCCCCAACAGTCACAAGCCCCGGCGGCGGCGATGCTATTCTTAGGTAAAACAAACGTTTGCAGGCTTCACGGCGATGGCCAGGGGCTGTACACTGTGCTGAAGATGTAGTGTTTTGGGGAGTGCCATCACGAGCCTACGTGAGACTAGCGTCAGCGGAGCCTAGCAGCGCTGCACTGTGCCTCTGCTGCGCTGAGCCGGTATAGCGATCACTTGCCGCCGCCGCCCTTCAATTTGTGTCATCTGTGACACTTGCCGCCGGCGCCCTTCACTGCTGTGACATCTACCTTGTTTGGGGGGCATGCAGTTGAGTGGAATTCGGCCAGTTCATGATTTATCCTGGTCATTGTATTTGTGTGATATACATCTGACCACACTCTCATGTCGACGCTCCGTAGAGCACTGCTGGCACGCGCTATTGTGTGCATGCAATTGTTGAAGTATTTATACTCACGCAACATGTATTGTTAGGTGCAACGTGATGATTATTGAAATATGACAGTTACTATCACTCTTGTTATATGGTCCAGAACATTATTTGTCAGATGGTCCGACTGAATCAATTTGAGATAGTCACTGCGTCTATATTGTGTATGACACCCAAATATGGCAAGGGCAGTACGGTGAACAGTGGTAGCACCCACCCACATATCTGCAGTTGCTACTTTTATGTACCAGAAGTAATACCCGTTCCGTATATAAAAATATCAAATATGTATACGTAGATATTTATCTAGTATATGCAGACCAAAACACACATGCGTATGTATATCTACATATATATACATACACATATAGATATATAGACATATATATGATGTATATATGCATATATATGTTTATATATGTATGATACATATCATATGTATCAGGGGCAGCATATACATGCGATGATGACCAATGGGGCAATATCATCAAAGGGAGCGGGTCAGGGGCAGGGATATTGGGGAGGGGGAGGGGGGCAGCGGCCCCACCATCGATCACGTGTGGGTACTTCATGCGCATCCAGGCGGCCAGCATGCCGCCGTAGCTGCCGCCAAAAGCGACCACGGGGCTGCTCTGCACAGCAGGGGAGAGAACGTGTGTGTGTGTGGGGGGGGGGGGGCACACAAGGCCGACGCCATGTCAGTGCCACGTGGGGGGGGGGGTGGAGGGGGGGAAGGGGGGTTACTCGTACAGCCGCATGCTCATCAGGCACAGCCGTCGCCCACCTCGCAGCGCTGCTCGCGCTTGAACTCGATAAGCAGCTCCGCAAAGTCCGCCATCGCCTGCGTCGGCAATCATCAGCTCTGCATGCACCCCCCCTCCCCCCCACCTCACACTATCTGCGCACTCGTCTGGAGCGATCACGTGCTGGGACGGCATGCCGTCATCTGGCTGGCTCTCACCTGCTCGGACGTCAGGAACTGGAGGTGCTGCATGCTATGCTTCCCGAAGGGCAGAGACTCCCCGTAGTAGCTGGAGGAAAGAAGGCCGGATGGGTTTTTTTTTTGGGGGGGGGGGGGGGGGGTGGGGGGTTGAGGCGTTCACGAAGTTGCGGATGCACAGGCGGAGGGCAGCAGAGGCAGCAGAGGCAGCAGAGGGGATTGGGGGGACTAGTGGGGGGGGGGGGGGGGTCACCGGTGCTCCGCGAATATCAGCAAAGCGCCGAACTTGGGCGCGGACTGGAGGAGGGTTGGTAGTGGTGATATGGAAAGGACAGATGGAGGGGGGGGGGGGGGGGGTTCAGGGCGTGGCACCACTGGAAAGCTACATGGGAGGCAGTGCACTGCGGCGAGAACGGCCAGCAATGAGCGGCAAAGGCGCTGATTCAGTGAATTAATCAACAGTCGGCTGAGGGTAAGCCAGGCGCAGAAAGGGTACCTCCCACATCAGGCCAGTGTTATTCAGATAGAGCGTCACATCCGCCTCGTTGCCTGCGGAGCGCGCGAGAGGGGGTGGCTGATCGAAAACGTACGACAGTCGATTGCACACTGTAGCAGACGATGCTACGGCAGCATTCCTTATGAGCAGCTGATACTTCGGCGACGCATCACTCACTTCACTCACATCGCTGCGATGCATCGGACGCGGCGAGTACGGAGGCGAGGGCGCACCAGCGTAGAAGAAGATCGGCCCCCGCTCTCCGCCGGACGCCGTCGACCAGCCGTCCTCCAAGCAGACAAAGTAGCGCTGCGAGTACGTCGTCACGTTCCGCGGCGCCCAGGAGAAGTGGTCCAGGGTGGTCTGCCGGCTCCGGCGGTCGCACCTCGCCAACAGGCCGTCCGACCGCCGCGCCTCCGCCGCCGTCCGCAGCCCGGCCCGCCCCGGCGCGGCGCCTCCGAGAGCGGGGGGGCGTGGGGCGAGATCCAGGGGCAGACTGGACAGCTGAATAGCGCCGGCGGACACCAACATGCATAGCATCACGGCGGCCACAGCTGCGCGCCGCTGCCCGGACGCTGCGGGTGTCGCCATTATTGCCGTTTTGGCGCCCCTCTCGCTAGGAAGGTTAGACGAACCCTGTTACAGCGAGCGGTAGTTCGGCACCAGGGCAGAACGAACGGGCAGGGCGGTAAGCCTAATAGGCAGCAGACAGGCCTGTCGGCACTGCGACGCAAAGTGTACAGAGCGAAGCAACCAACTGATAATCAGGCCGGGGGGATGCGGGGGCGTGGTGGGGGGGGGGGGGGGGACTACAGCGATATAATGGCGATGATCTACAATCTGCGCTTAAGGCACGTTTCGAAGGCGTAGCTGAAGCAGTGTACTGGTACCTGTACTTGTAGCAGCTACGCTACTCGTCGGAGTCTCGAATATATAGCGACTAACTACAGTACAAGCAGGGTCTATCATGCTTAAGTAACGGTTTTCGTTCATCGCAGTATAGATGTACCCGTAGTTCCAGGCCAGAAAACATCCGTAATTCCAGCAGGGGTTCCAAGCTAGAAAAATCGGGCGTTACTTTCTTTCGGACCGAAAACTAATAGTCCGTCAGCATGCACTAATAATTGATCCCGTGTGTACATCTCCCCACAAAAGTCTTGCCCCCCCAAAATCACACAACACGAGGGAATTCACCGTAGTTGCGCGGGTATGCAGCATTATTATTGGATGCCATTCAACCAACCGCAGGTACACTCAATAGCCAGTGGGTTCAACGTCTGAAATTGGTAAATGTGCTTATTATGGCGCGGAGATGTGTGTGATAAAGTGGTAGAATAGCTGCAACAGTGCCCCATTTTAAGCATTGTTCAGAGCACATAAACAACGGGTTTTGACAAGTATAGGTGCAATTTTCTTCCAAATAATTTCGCCGGCATAGTGGTGTCATTGCGACCACTTCGTGTTTTTACTGAGTAAAATCGAGTCTATGTGCGAGAGGGTAAATGAAACAATTGGTGCAATTATTTGCAGGTTTGAAAGGTGCGCCAAGAAGCATATCTTCGTGAAACGGTGTCGGCTTGAGGCGTGCGAGATCGCGTCGGAAAGCTCGTGGCGAAAGCGCACTCGTACCAGGATGCGGACTTCTAAGTACCGGATTTCGCGCTCAGAATTGCCATTTACCAACGTTTAAGGGGTCTGCGCGAGTCCCAAAACATGTTTTCAAACTTTGGAGCCCAATGTTAGGCCCCGTAACGGACACCTAAGTGCAACCCATAGTGCCTCATACTCGAGCCCACTAACTGTTTCAAGGGAACAAACAACTCTTTATTGCATCAGCGTTTCCTCAAATTAGCATATATTGTTTTGCTCCCAATGCGTAGAAATTTCTGCGATTTCGAAGTAATCGGTGCTTTGCCACAGTGCCTATCTTTCCTCCCACACCTCCCGCGCTCCGTTGTGGCAGTAGTGCATCGGAAAGACTTTGATATGGGCTATCCACATGGTGAAGCTTGGGCCATACAGCGCGTCGCGTGTTATGCTACCAATGGACTGCAATTTTAGGCCCTTCCTAGCACTGGCAAAATGTAGGGGTAGTGGCGCGTAGTGCCCGGCTGCCATGCCACATCATCACCAAAATGGCACGACACTCCCACAATTCATTCATTTGCTATCATATTATCCGTGCGTAAAAGCTTGGGGGCGAGCGCCCCCCCCCCCCCCCCTCCCCCCCACATTGAAGTTGAAACGCATGCAATCACAACATGCAATTTTCTGATGAAAACCGGCATTTTTCCCATGTGAGCGGAAAAAGAGCAGTACATATGCATTAGCGCCACGTTTCGGAAGGTGTGCTACAACGAATGTCATGGAAGCTAAGCTTCGGTATGTGTTAAAGACTATAAGTGGTTTTGGATATATGTAAGTGCGCAGCGATGAGCCCACATCCATATTCGTATAAGGCTGAACTTTGTGGGAGATAGAGTGTATATCGATTTGCCATGTCATCTTCACTGCGTAAACTATGGATTTTTGTGCGACCACAAGCGCACAAACCCCGAGCAAAACGGAGCTCTGAGCTGTCCGCTATACGCTTTTCGAGGACTTTTTTTTGCTACAAATAACCTTGAGCTCCTCCACATGGTATATGATCCATCATTGCCCATCATTTTTCAGAATCACAATTAAGCCATTAGTAACAAAGTCCACCGCTAAAAGCAGTACAGTACGAAGAAATCAATACAAGGCGCTTCAAAGCGGCCCGCATCCCGCACAAGGCGGGATGGATGAGTGACGCGCGCCCGGTTGAGAGTCCGGGCAACGCGTGCACATGTGAGCGATGGCGATCCACACACGCGATGTATGTGCAGCTTCGGCAAGTGGATGGCAGACGAATATGCGCAGTCTGATGAAGCAGCGAGCACGCTCTCGAGCCGCCACCAAGCTGAGGACCCCGAGGAAATCGGTTGCGGGTAAGGCCTCCTTGTGGGGTCGGGTGGTGCACCGCCGAGTGCCTCACGCTACGATGAGAGGGCACCCCGATCCGCGGCCAAGCATGCAACAGCGCGCACCTTGCGGCGCACCCCTTTGCTCACCTCACCCATAGTGTCGAAGACCATTCCCGTGTACTCCGACATGTCAAGGATGTCTCAAAGTGAGCCCTAATTTCTCAGATCCGTGAAATTGAAATTGGATTTGATTACAAGGTGCTAGCCTTCTGCTCTCCACCGCTTAGACTGAGGTGTTCTTAGGGCATGCCCCATCTCTTACCATAGTAGGGAGCATTTACAGTGTAACTACAACTCAAGGTTCCGGCCATACTCTATCGTTTCCAAACCCCTCCTCCTTCCATCACGTGATCAATAGCTGTGTGATTTTCTGGATAACTACTGGCGGTCGCCTGTACGAGCGACAGCCGCTAATTGGCAGTACGGGGATTACGAATACAATTTTCTGTACATTTGTCATGCACCGGCACCGCGCAATTTTCGGTCGTCGTGGTGCGTCTTGGCTCTACGTGCCGCCATCGCTGAAAAGCCCCCCCCTGAGCTCTTGCGGTATGAACCCCAAGGGGGGCTGGAGGAGAACCCCCCCCCCCTCCCCCCCGGGTCCGCGTTACGTTGCTCCGTTGTCAGCAAGCCGGTCATGCGCGCCCGCGCGCCGCCCGCCTCCGCACCCCGCCTCGTCGTTGTACCCGCCCGTCCAAGGTCAGACCGAGATGACCGCCGGCTGGCTACTCCCCCTGCATGGTTGCGACTCCCGTAGGGCACTCCGGCTCCTGTCTTCTGGCCCCCAAGTTGCTGCCATGCCCGGCCTCTCCGCCCCCGAACACCCGCCCCGCCTTCAATTGCCGGGCTCCGTCTCCTCGCGCTCGCCTCCCTCGCTCGTTCTCACGGGCGGCTGAGGGTTTCCCGGGTGTTCCGAACGGGCTGGCCGCCGGGCACCGTCGAATCCTCCGTTAGTTGTACTAGGCCGGGATTCTAGTGATTCAAAGGTAAAACACGTACGCGGGGGGGGGGGGGGGGGGGGGGGGGGTACGCCAGATCTTTTGGAGGTCGGTCGCGGGTCGTATCGAGTCCGAGAACACGATTTTCTTTCGAACATCCCTCGAGAGTATGCTGCCCCAATCCGAGCCGTGCACACCCCCTCACCAACCGTAGGCGGATCTCGGAGAGGCCGACGGAAGGCCGGGGTCGTACGGGAATTGTTTTTAGCAGCCCCTTGTACATGGCTGTTGCACCCGCGGCGCCAGCATGCGCTACCGGCGGGACTACGAGTATTATGTGAAAAGCCATCCAGGGCTTTCCGGTCCTCGCAGGCATCGAGGACCCGGATCAATCGGCCACCCCGTTCAGCCCCCTGCCGCACCTAGTCGGGCACGGGCTTAGGGTCTACCAACGCCCACCATGTGGAGGTGGGGAAGGTGCCGCCTGGCCGGCGGCACCCACGATCCTCCGCTCTTGGTGGGCCACTGCCTGGCGGCGGGTGCCCCATTGATGATAGATCGATTTTGTCCTGCTGATGACATATCGATTTTTCACGCCGATGAGAGAACGATTTTTAAAAACCCGGCCGATGCCGGGCGGCGGGCGCCCCCGGCCCCGTGTTGTGCCAGGCCGCATCCCGCACTGCCATCCCCCGTTGCATTTCGACCAACAAGGAATGCTCAAACCGATCCACAATCATGGCCCGGGGCACGGCAGCAAGTGTACTTGACACCGTGCCGTATAATAGTATTGAGTGCAAGCTTCGGGAATCATAGCTCGCGGTCTTGACATCGAAGGCGGGAGGGAGAGCTCCGCGTCCGGCACTAGATCCTTGAATTCATTTCTGGGTATGGTGAGACCGAGAGGCACTGTCTGCTGAAACAAGTCATCCATCTCCCGGCTAACGGCGATCCCCAGATCGTTAACACATTGATCACGAAAGGCGTCACCGATAGCATCGTGTTGTGCGCGCCAGTGAGCATCTCTCGGTGCCGGGATGGTCATGAGCGCGTCTCCCAACCACCGGGGCCGGGCATTGGCTCGGCAGAAAAAAGTACCCGGTAGCGACCTCTCATAGTCTTGCGGAGTCATGACCGTCTGCGCATTGGGGATGACCACGCGGCTGTGCACAGTGCGGCTACTATCGTCCACATGCATGGCGCCGCGTCGAGCTGGCCGAATAAGATCCGTTCCTTGCATGTGACATGGAGAGGGCCTATCTCATTTTCAGGCCGAGAGTTGTCGGCATGCTCCAGGAATGCCGTGAGCTCCTTATACGAGCCCAACGCAGCCTCCGCATCCCGCTCCATTATGCGGAAGTCCGCATCGCTGAGGTGGACAATAGTAGACGCTTGAAGCGCCTTGCGCATCGATGCGGCGTAGCTCACCTACGAGGATCGTTGAGGAAGTGATCGTATTGGTGGGCGTAAAAAGTTGCGCTGAAGCTGTCTCGGCCAAGCACGGACTCAAGTTGTTGTTAAAGAGCAGAGGTGGAGGTGGAGGTGTCGGAGTTCCTAGTGAGGAGCTTGGGGAGGATGTCGTTCATCCAACCGATAAAAAGGGCATCACGGACGGTAGCCATGCGGCGGATGCCAGCGCCCTTCAATCCAGTGGGGAGGTGAGGCATGCGCCGCGCCATGGCCACTGCATCCTCGCTCAAAGTAGCCGCATCCGCTGCCATCGATGGGGTCACGATCGTGCGGGTTTTGCAAGAGCTCCGCCAAGAAGTCGGTAGCTACCGGGCTGGTGTCGGTGCCGTACGTGGAGGGATCAAAAGAGACCCGCACCCTAGCACCCGCTTGACTGTCGCAAGGACGGTGGCATCCACCGCGTCTGCGATTCGACGAAGGCCTCTTCCTCGGACGGGAGGCAATTGCGGAGCGAATACCCCGCCATGTGCTGCATGCAATGCTTGAGCAAGGCTCGTGTGTGGTGATGCATGACATGGGTGTAGCGACGGCTGACCTTGGCAGATATAAGCTTGCTCATGCTGGTTCTACCTCCTCGTGTAGCTCCTCCGCCTTGCCACGCATACAGGCATGCACATACCGTGGCGATTCGAGCGTCACGTTGAGGACCGGGGTGCCGTGGTGGCCATTAAGCTCGGGCCACTCGATGTCGGCCGGGGCTTCGTGCCGCGTGGCCTCCATGTCGAAGCGCACTTCAAGCCCCACGGACGCCTCGATAGACGTTCGGAAGGCATGTAGGGCCGGCCAGATGTGCTCCGGCATGCCCACCAAATATCAATCGTCGGCGCTTTAGCCTCCCACCCCCCCAACCCCCCCCCCCCCCCCCCCGCCCCGTGGCCTTCAGCGTGTTGTCGCACTCCTCTAGCTACCTCGGGGTGAATCCCGATGGCGCAAAGGATGTCGTGGCCAGCGGTGCGCCTTGTCGCACGCCATCATGCGACCGCAGAAGGGCGGACCGATTGTCCACACGCAAAAAAAAGCATCCGTGCAGAGGGAGGCGAGGAGCGCATGGATGACGGGGATGGAGAGGAGAGCAATCGATGAGGCGTTGAATGATGGTGCGGTGCCAAGCCTCGTTGCAAGCGTTGCGAAGATCGGTGTGGACGATGACGGCGCTCGGGCCATGCTTCTCGGCGATTACGCGGACACCGTGGATGAGCACTTAGTCCCCGTGGAGATGCCGACGCCAAGCTGGAACAGCGCAAGTACCGACACATACACCTCCTCCATGTTGTCCACTACCGCCCGCTCCGCCGCGCGCCGCTCTGCCGCAGTACTGGTAGCTGGATGAGTGCTGGGTTTGGTTGCACGGTGTTGAGTGCGTGATGCGCACCACCGTACCAGGAATAAGCTGCAATACGTACGGTATAAGGATTACCAATCGTAGCCTTATTTATTAACATAGCGACCATACCGATCGCTATGACAAGTAATCCTACGTGTAGTTAGCGGATCTTTGTCATATCGTCATCCTGCCGTGATGATAGCACGCCTGCCGCAACGACGAAGCGCCGCACCGTCGGCCGCGGAGGTCCAAGCGCATAGGATCATCAGGCTCCATCAATCATAATCAGCGGCAACCACTGTAGAGTCCCGGCATTCAGCAGCTCCCATCCAACCTCACCAAACTCCCCATAACACCTGCCTGCCGCGCATCGCCCACTGCCGCTCGGGATGGTCGACGCCGCCGCCTCCCCGCGTGAAGCGGCGGCGCTGGCGAAAAAGCGCGACGGCCCGGCGGCCGCCGAGGAGCGCGAGGGGGCGCCCGGGACCACCCCCACCGGCGCTGCCAGCAGCCTTCGCCAGGTGTGGGCTCTCCCCCGCAGCACAATCAGGAAAAAGGTCGAAGGCAGCGACGGGCGTCTGATGGAGGTAGCAGCATAGTGGCGGAGGCTCTTGGCAGAGAATATCAGGAGCTGTGCTTGCAGGGGGGTCAAGGTCGCACCCCTCCTGGTTGTTCGGCCAGCCAATCGGAGCCGTTGACGGTCCGGTCGCCCCCCCCCCCCCCCCCCCCCCCCCCTTTCAACACAACTTTCCCCTGCACGTAGCGGCGGAACTTCCGCGGGGACTCGATCTCCATCCCGCCGGAGGAGGATAGCGGCGACGGCAACGCCCACGGTGGTGGCGGCAACGGCGACGGCGGAATCCAAATGCTCACACCAGCGCGCGTCGCGGATATCAGCGCGCGCGAGCAGGGCCGCACTGCCGCCGCCGGCACCGCGCTGCTCTACCTGCTGCTTGTGAGCCCTCTTCCCTCTCCGCTCCACAGCGAATCTATCGCCGGAAGCCATCCCGCAACTCCCCTCCCCAACCCCCTTTGCGTGCAACGGCGACTCGGCTTATTTCTCATTACGATTTTTTTCTCCGATCGGTCCCCGATCACACCTGACCGCGCTCCCACGCCGGCCCGCCGGTCCGCAGGCGGTGCTGGTAATGTGGGTGGTGCAGTGGGCGCCGCGGCCCGGCGGGCTGAACGCGCCACTCGCGGAGTTCTCGGAGGGGCGCGCAATGCGCCACGTGGAGGTGCTGGCGGCCGGCATCGGCCATCGGCAGGTGTCCACCGCCAGCCTGGCACGCGCGCGGGACTACCTGCACCGCCAGCTCCTGGGCCTGCAGGCGGACGCGGACGCGGTTGGCGGCGTCGCTGTGGAGGTGGACTTGCAGACTGCTAATGGCGCCGTTAACATGGTGTTCTGCCACGAGGTGCAGCCCAGGCCGTGCAGCCAGCTAAGCAGCGCGGGCATGCAACTCCCAAATTGGGAGGGTGGGGGGGGGGGGGGGACTGTAGGTCCGTTCGCACAGCGCTCAAAATTCCCATCATTGGCAACCTCACAGCCAGCTTGAGCGCACCATCCAGATCCGCCAGGAGATCATGCCGCCCACAGCCAACCCTATGTGGCCATCTGCCTGGAGACGCATACATCTTCCCGCATCGGCTCACCCTCCGATCCAGCCCCTCCCCCTCTTGCCCATGGGGTGGCATGGGCCCACCGCCGCCGGCCTCTCGGGCAGCAATGCACGGAGGGGGGGACAGTACAGCCTCAGCGCATTACAGGACGGACCACGTGGCATTACGCGGGCAGTGGATTCCGTTGCGCCACCGCTGGAGAGACTGCGCATTGCTATGGCGCAGTAGTATATCGGTGTGCGTGGCATTCACACGCTGATGCCGTGTATCTGCAGACATAGACAGCCGTGTGGAGGGTCCATGGGACATTGGAGTCTGTTGGCCGCCAGCGCTGTCACCGTGAGTGCGCCGCCGCGTGCATCAGTGCATCACCAGCCGCTGACCCACCATGGTCTCCCGTCATCACCGGTCCCCCGAGCCCACAGGCTATCACCAACGTCTACCACAACTTGTCCAACCTCGCGCTACGCATCACGCCGCACGGCACGGAGGGCTTGCCCGCGGTGCTCGTCGCCTCGCACTATGACAGCACCATCGGCAGCGCGGGTGCCCCCCCCCCCCCCCCCCCCGCACCCCACCCCACCCCGGCTCATTGCGCAGCTGCTGGCTTCGTTTGTTGTCGTGGCCCAATCCTGCTGATAACATCTCTGTGTCCTGTGCGCTGAGCAGGAGCCTCGGATGCAGCCTCCATGATAGGTGCGGGGACCATTGCTGAGGCGTGTGCATAAGTATTGCCCAGACCCATATCATACATGCGTACCAGGCAGAAATAGTATATACATTTCTAGCATCCTGGTCTGTATTCTAGCCGTATGGGGCCTGCAATCGCCTACTCTTTGAGGTGCGTACCTCTGCAGACATGTCACCCCCAGCCTGCAATTCTCGCCATCAGAGAACCCCCCCCCCCCCCCCCCCCCTCTCCTCTCCTCTCTGCCTTATAATTATCAGCTGTCAATATGAGCTTTTCGTTTTATTCCTCCATGTTCATGTCGATCTCTCACTCTTTCTCCACCCCTTGCAATGCACCCACACACATGCACACACATTCATGGACATGTGTATATGTGTACTCGTGTATGCACATGGTCGATTAATCAATTGATTCCTGCCGCACCCCAATTCTGCATGATGCTGTGTCGGCAGGCATCATGCTGGAGGCCGCCCGGCTGGTGATCGACTCTGACGCCGCGCGGCCGATGACGCCGCTCATCTTCCTATTCAACGGCGGAGAAGAGACGCTGAGCCAGGTGAGATGGAGCGCGGGCATCGAGTAGCCTACCTGGAGCAAAGCTGGGGGGGGCTTAGACCCGCCGCATCCATCCTCTGCGTAGCCTCTATGGCGCTGCTGTTTCCATACATCGCTAGACCCTATCTATTCACACAGTCGTCGATGTGCTTTCTGTGATGCGCTCTTGTCCGCCCCCTCCCCTCCCTGTTAACATCCCCGCCCTCAACAAAGCCTAGGAGATGCCCCCCTCCCTCCCCCTCCTCTCTCAAAGCAGTCCCATGTTAACACATCAGAACTGACGGCTACTTGCCATGCGCCCCGTGGCAGGCTGCGCATGGCTTTGCCGCACACCACCCCTGGGCCAAAAGCATCGGAGCGTTCATCAACCTGGAGTCCGGCGGGCCGCATGGCCTGGATGTCATGTTCCAGTCCACCGGCGACTGGACGTCGCAGGTGCAGTGGCTGCCCCCCCCCCCCCCCCCCCCCACTTCCCACCCATCCCCCGCAGACAAAATTTAATAGAGACTTGTTTTTAACCCCCAAGCTATAGCAAGGGGTTTACAGTATGGGTGCCAACGCAGTAATAATGACAGTGCGAATAACAACCTGACCTATCTGTCAGAGGTGAACTGTAGAAGGAACCATAGAAGAACTAAAGCGAATGTTCTTATTGCACGCAAGCCGAATTCGTTGCTTATTATATCAGATTTTCTCATAGGCGAGTCGGCATCCGTAATCGAACATGCCCCTAGCTCAAACTAAACCCGCAAAACAGTAACCCCCACCCACGCCGCCTTCAACCCCTTTCAATTGCCAAAACCACAACAGCCGCGAGCCGTGATATTGCCGCGTATACATCGAGACGTGATATGAAACTGTGATGACTGCGTTTCCCCCCTCCAGCCGTGCGCCCCCAACTCGGCCCCACATCCTCGCTGACTGCGAAATTCCTGTGCACATTGGCGTTCTAAATCTCGTTATTCTGCGCAGGCGTACGCCCGGGCGGCAGTCTACCCGCGCGGCAACGTCATGGCGCAGGACATCTTCTTGACCGGGCTCATCCCGGCCGACACTGACTTCCGCATGTTCTCCGCGCAGCACTACGGATGGCTGCCGGGTATTGGGCTCTGCCTCCGCCCCCCCGCCCCTGCCCCCGCCCTTCCCACACCCGTCCCGGCTCTCAGATTGGGTGCGTCTCCGGGAAGGGAACCACCCTGTAGCATGCCGGTGCTGCACGTGCCGCGGCTGCCATTGATGCTAATTGCTCAGAACATTACCGAGCATTCCAATTCAATGAAAATTGATCAGGAAATGGACGTGTGTGTGTGTGTGGGGGGGGGGGGGGGGGGAGGGCGAGACACCTAGCCTGATCGTACTGGTTGCCACTTTCCATTCCATTTCATACACCCTGCGAGGGCATACAGCTCCCCCCCCCCCCCCCCCCCCCCCCCCCCCCCGCCCTTCTGCTTGGCTACTTGTTGTGCCAGCTGTCCGCTGTGGTGTCACCCGGGCCTCATGCCGCGCCCGCAGGCATCGACATCGCGTTTGTGCTGGGCGCGCACCAGTACCACACCCTGCAGGACACCCTGCAGAACATCCCGCCCGGCACGCTGCAGGTGATGGGGGAAAATGCTGTGGCCGCGCTGCGAGAGTTCTCCTACGAGCTCCGCTTCAATGCTGTAAGCAAGCCCTCCTAAGCTTGCTGTCAACGCCGCCGGCAGGCGGCCCTTACTCTCTCTGCTGTTTGAAACAAGTTGGACCCAGGGAGACCGATCCTTCCTCTTGATGATGTTATATATCTGCACTTTACGTCATGTACGGGTGCCGCCGCAGTAATACAAACACTGCGACTAAGAACCCGCCCTGCCTGTCAGAGGTCAAATGCAGACAAAACTATAGCGCAGCTACGGCGATTACAGGCTGTTAGCAATCCCAGTTTGCGGCGTACAATAACGGCTCTCATAAGTGAGTCTGCACCCGTACTCTAGCTTGAACTATTCTGTCAGCATGTTGCGTATGACACAAACAATGTAGTACATATTCTGGTGAACAGAAGACGGGGAGTTAGGGATGTCGAGGCTCAGTCCACAACATCACACGAAGACATGGCATGCGAAGCTGGGTTACCCTGCGGGCTACATTCCAAGCGGGCGAGGGAGTTTTTGTTGCTTGGCAAAATGGGCATGGGGGGCGTATATTTGAAACAGTTCCACACATGATGTCATGCAGACATCCCATGCGCGGATTATCTGCTTTGGGGTGCTTGAGCGCGGGGTGTGGTGTGCATCGGCAGTGATGCGCGCCGGCTGGCTGCTGGCCGTCTGGTTTTTAATTCCCATGACCCAGGACTTAGCTAGGGGTTAGGGGTGGTATCTTAGGTGACCTTGCTATAGAGACATTCCAACGGAAGTCGGTGGAGAAGTGTTCTCTGGACCACTCGGGACGTGCAATAATAGCGCCCAGCTCCAACGAGTGGTTTCGGAGCAGCGCCTCCACCTTCACAATGCGTCTGCTCCGAAACCCATTCCTCCTCTCGCGGGAGCTGAGACCAAAGCCGATGCCCCTTGACTGCATGGTTGCGCAGGAGGGGGTCGCCGCCACGGACAACCTGCGCCGCGGGCAAGTCTACTACGACGTGTTGTCGATGTTTATGGTCACGTACGATTCGCAGACGGCGGCGTGGCTTCACCGCGCGCCGCTTGTCGCAGCCGGTGCGCTGCTTGCTGGCACCGTGGGCCACCTCGGTGGCGTGCACGCCCTTGTGACAGAGGCGGCGCTGTGCGGCGCGAGCTTTGTTGGCGCCGTGGCAGCGCCGTCCCTGCTGGGCGCGGCGCGCGTGCTACTCAGCGGTGCGCGCCGGCGCTATATGCGTGTCCGGAACTGCAATGTTGCCTCCCCACCAGCCCCCTCCCCCCAGCTGATCTAATCGATGGGCAGTCCCCCCAGAACAACACTCCGAGCGGTACATATATGAGACATACAAACGTGTCTGATTTGAAGGGGTGTCAACATGTAGCGTGCACCTTCATGTCGCTGCGCACATGGTGCCGCGGAAATCTCGAGTCAGTGTTTGCTTCCGCATCTCCGCTGCCGTAGCCACGCCTTGGGTTCACGCTAGACTACAGGATTTGACCCCCCCCCCCCCCCCCCCCCTCCTCAAGGAGAGAGGAAAATTGATATTTATCTTGAAATACCTCGGAATACAGTGCGAACATCACACGGATAGTCCGACTCAGTGCTCCAAAACCATTCATGGTTTTTACTTTTTTGGGGCCTGCGCACCAAAGTGAATATTACTTCGGGTATTAAGGCATTTGCGACAAGTGAAACACAGAGGCTGACACGCTGCCATGACGCTCCCTCCGGCCCTCCAGGTGTCCCCCTTGCGTGGTTTGGGCGTTGGTGGCTCGCATTTCTGATCTACGTCCCTGCGGCTGTGGTGGGCGCGCTGGCGCCCCGGGTCCTGCTCGCAAGCCGGGGCCGCAACGTGCGCCATCGCCCCTGTGACCCAGCCCCGTTGTTTCACGCACCCATTGGCGCTTGAGCTGCACACCCAACTCGCGCCTCTGACCATTGGAATGGCGGCAGTATGTTCGGAAAGGTCGTTCACTCATTCGCTTTTTGTTATGGGCGGTGACGCGGCAATAAACGCACCGCGAGCATAACAGACCTAATCTATAATCAAATATAATATATACTATGCCTAGGATAGAGCCCCACCGCCTGCCAAAGGCCAAACATATACGCAGCTATGGCGAACGTTGCTATTGACCTAGAGCCTATATTCTCGCTCCTGTACGGGTGCCAACACGGCAGTAAGAACACTGCGAATTCGATCGCGCCCCTACTTGACAGAGATCAAGTGCAGACAGAACTATGCCGAATGCTGTTATGGGCTGCACGCAGGCCTAATTTGAGGCTTACAATAGGGGCTCTTTTGGTGCGGCTGCACCCGTAGGCACATCGGCGCCCATACTTCTGCTGCTGTAACCTGCGCACCCCCCCCCCCCCCCCCCCCCCCCCCCCCCCGGCCCCTGCTCTCCCCCCGTGCACCCCCAACTAGCCCACCCTCGCGCGCAAGTATGAACACACAATGCTTTACAGCATATCATTTATCCTTAACTTTGGATGCAGTACCTACTCGCACTGTGCAGAAAACAGGTTTGTCTGTGGTCTTTGGCGTGCACCTCTTCCGCCGCTGCGCCCTCCACTGATGCGCTGAGCGTTGTCGCAACAGACCGGCGATGCGTCAGTTGGGCTGCAAGCCGGCGTGTGCGGCAGCGCGCTGCTCGCGTCCGGGCTGTCGTGGGCCGCCAGCAGCTACGACATTGGCTCGGGCTACATCTTCTTCCTCTGGGCTTCCGCCCTGCTGCTCACTGCGGCGGCCGCCCTGGTGGTGCGCCCCCCCCCCCCCCCCCCCCCCCCGCCCTCTATCACTTTGTTTCTAAAGAGCCACTCCACAGCCCAAAAGAAATGAGCGTTTAGGCACTTCCAGTGGCGCCTAAAACCCTACACTATCATGTCAACAGCATATTAGAGATGTATGTATTATATTTTAACAGTGGGGTATCAGCGAGGTATGATAAATGGTGAATTTCGGGGTACGCTGGTTTTACACGTTTGTTAACACAGGAAACAAACTGATACGATCGGGGGGCAGGGTATTATACCCTGATTACATCCCACTTGATTTCATAAAGTAGTTTACATAGTAAGTGAGCCCATACAATCCTTATATGTGTGTCGCTTTGGCGATTTCCGCTCGCAAGAATCAAAGACAGCGCCGCGAGCAGAAATCGCCGGTTGTGTGTTCAACTCCATGTATACACATGGACTCGGCCTCGTCCTCTACCATGCTTGCATGTAGCCAAGCATGTCAGTGCGCCAAGAACCACAAGTCGCTTCGCTTGCTATTGGCGATACTGTTGTTCCATAGCTGGCAGAGTGTTGGCCGGCATGCCAGGCCAGGCAGGCACAGCATGCTCCAGCTCTTGCTGCCAGCATGGCACCCTGATGCCCGAGCCCCCAGTGCCCCTTCACTCGAGCCGCTACTAGCGAGGGCGCTGAGCGACTGGCCGGCTACCGCCCGTGCAGATGCGAGGCAACTGGGAGGGGCAGCTCGTGGCCGCGCTCGGCTTGTCCGCGTTCCCGGCGCTGCTGTCGCTGCAGATCGGCTGCGTGTGGCTCATCCACGTGTGGCAGAAGATCTCCATGGGTGGCGCGCTGGACTCCCCGGTGGGTGTCATCGTGTCGGACTATGCAGCAGGTATCGCGGCGCTGCCCCCCCCCCCCCCCCCCCCCCGCCGTCCTCGCCGTGCCTTTGCCACCCGCCTGGCCAATCCATTAGCGCAGCTTCTCGTCGATGCAGCGTCCTTAGACTCCATTGGCTGTGCTCTTACTGCATTGACTGTGCCCTCATTTGTTGCTGAGGATCCTGGCATGAAATGTGGAGCGTCGCAATGCGTCCGATCTGCCGCCTTGTGTGCGCTTTTCTTCTCCCCACACATGGCAAAATCGCCCCCAGTGCTGATCGCAACAGTAGCTAGGATGGCCTTGTTGGTGGGAACAGGGAGAGACTTATAGCAGAGGCTAGAGTCATATCCAATTTATGTGGTGCAAGCACCCTGGCGAGTGCATTCTTGTCATGAAGCTACAGAGAGTCGCCGCCCCGATTTCGGCCCACTCTGGGGTAACACATCCGCTGCTCTCCTGGCAGGCGCATCACGCAAACCAGCTATTCATTGAGTGCGCCAGGATACTGTGTACTCTTGCCGCTCACCCATGAATAGACCCTCATGGCTGGATCAGCGCCCCTTCACCTGGCTGTACGGGGGCCCGGGGTGCTTCAAGCCCGACACGTACGCACCGGACGATCGCCAGTCTATCGACTGACACCCACTAGAGCACACGCATGCAACATCTGGGCTTGAACACCATACGCAGCCACTGCTGGTCATCGGACCTTCCCTGCCAGCTGTCCTGACTGCCTGCCAGGTGTCTGTCTCCATCGCCATGACCACTCCCCGCCCGCTTTCGTGCCCCCCCTCCCCCCCTCCTCCTCCTCCCGCAGGCTTGCTCACCGGGGCCGTGACGTGGCTTGCCCTGCTGGGCGCGCTGCCCGCCCTCACGATGCATCGCCCCACCGCGCGCCGCATCGTGCTCGGTTGCTCCGCCATCGCCATCGCCGCAGCGCTCATGGCGAGCACCTTTGCGCCGTACAGCGAGCAGGCGCCCAAGCGCGCGCTGCTGCAGCACTACCACGTCCACGATCACCTCGGCCGGTGCAAAGCCCCCCAACACCCCCTCCACCCTCTACCCTCCTGACTGCCCCCAGTCTCGTACTGCCGCACGCCGGCCTCTGAGCTTAGCCAGGACACTAAGCGGGGCACGAGAATCCAAAACAGCTTTGAAGTAGGAATGAGCAGCAAAACATGTAGACGCCAGCCGGCACCACTGGCATTGGCAGCAGTCAATTGGTGCCAAAGTCAATTCCCCGACAAGGTATCGAGTGCCCCTGTTGCCATTTGCGGGGAATGGTTTCGGAGCATTATCAGTTTTAGGGGTGGAGCTGCACGTTGACCCCATGGCTCCAGTCCCTTGTTGAATAGAGCGTCCAACCGTCGATGTGGTCCATCTCGCCATGTCTGTCGGGCGGTCTTGATAGAGCGCGATGGATATGCCACTCATGGCGCTTGACGCTCAACGAGGACCATTTAGCTGTCTCACCACGCCTTTCCACAACAAGCTTTGGTGTTGTGGCTGGCCCATGCGTATCCTGGGAGACATGCAGTGTTGCCGTGCGGTTTGGTGGGCTCCAAAGTCGCTTGTTTTGGCTAAGCGCTCACCAACCCCCCCCCCCCCCCCCCCTGCGCGCACGCGACTGCCCCACAGCGTGACGCAGTCCTCGTGGGTGATCGCCGCGATGGACTCTGTGCCAGTGCAGACGCTGCTCACTCACCCGCACATCACCGGTGCACCGATGCCGGGGACCGGCCTGGAGTGGCTGTCCTTCCACCCGCTAGGTCCCCCCCCCCTCCCCCCCCCTCCTCCCCCGCCGCCCCTTTCCCCGCGAACCAGGGGGGTGCCCCTGCTCCTTGCTTCTCCCGGGGCACAGTCGACCACCTCATTACCCCTGCTACACGCAAAAGCTGCACCACTGTTTGCTCTTTGTGTGTCGGCGCATGACCGCCCTTGGGAATCCGCCACCTCGTCATCTTTCTCCGAGCAGAAGAAGAGCCTCCGAGGAAGAGCATTAGTTCACATGGCATCAATGTGTTTTTGGCTGTCGCGGTCGGATGAAAATTTTCCGCCTTCCCCCCTCCTCTCAGGCAAGATTCTGCAGACCGTTGTCCTGGACGGGCCGCCCCCGGACCCCAAGCACATGGCTGGCTCCTCCTTCCCGCAGGTGCGTGTCCCGCTCCGGCGGCTGGCGACCCGCCTGGCTCCACAAGGCGGCCGGTTTCAGGAATGTAAAGCCCCGCCCGGTGCGCTGTGCAGCTGCGGAAGCAGAGCCTCACGCGGGGGGTTGATGGCCGCGTCCGCCTGGAGCTCTGCGTGGTGCTGCCGGAGCCGGGGTGGGGTGTGCTCAACATCACGTGAGCTCCCCCCCCCCCCTTCCCCCATCCCCTCCCCCACCCACCCATCCTTCTGAACTATCCGCCTCAAGACAAAATCCGCTGTTCCGGAGCGCCTCCAGCCACCGATTGCTTACCATCTAGGCTTTGCTGCGCATGTCAAGTAGGTGATAAATTCGGACACTCCAACGGTACTGACCAACTATCACCTTCTCCTCCCCGTCCACCATCCTGTCAATGGCACCCACCCGATCATCGAGCTCATCCCGCCTGGCCTGGTTTTCGCCCAAAACCCTTCGAGGGTTCCGGGATTCCGCGGGTTCCGGGGGGGGAACGGAATTCCGGCAGAAATTCCGCCGGAACAGAGTTCCACAGAATTCCATCGGAACTGCCAGAATTTCGTTCCGGCGGAACGGAAATTTCAAATTCCGACTTCTGGGCAACACTGCCTTGGATGGCCTCGCATCCAGTCCCCCCCCCCCCCCCCCAACCCCTTACCCCAAGAAAACCCTTCAACCCGCACGACCGGTTCTCCCCGCATGGCTTGATATGTCACGCGGCGGTGAGGGCATGTATGCTGCCTTGCATTGAGTCTGGATAGTGCCCACTTTTGCCTCATCGTAGTTTGCCAATGCAGTTGGGTGAATAGTGCCGCGTAGCCCCCCCTCTCATGCGCCCTCGTTGTGAGGTCTACGCGCATGCCACCACCTATGGGTACCCCCCCCCCCCCCTTTTCGGTCTCTTTCGTTCTTTCTTGCCTCTCGGGCTTTGCAGTTGCGGGTGATGATGCATCTGTGGCTACCCACCCGCCCCCCCTCCCCCACACCAATCCATAGACATGTGTATCGATACACCACACGAGTTGGCACTGCCCTTGTATTTAGTGCGCTGGTAATGGAGATAGGGGAGTGGGGGATAGCGGCGGGGGGGGGGGGGGGGGGGGGGCTATGAGAATTACAAACATAATACCAGATTGCGTGCAGATGGCCAGGGGGCGGCCTCGTTCTCTCATCGGGCAGCTCATGCGCAGCAAGGGTCAAAAAGGCATCACGCGGAGTGCATCGATCGATTCAGGGCCACCTTCCAGTCCGTGGGCCTCCATCATGCATGCACCTACTTCGCGTGTCGCCGCAGTCGCGCGCTCCCTTTGCGCGCCACTTTTCACACGCTGCCGCTGTCCTCAGGGCGCCCATCCTGGACTGGTCGCTCACCTCCGACATGCCAAGCCCATCCGCGGCGCCGGCGACCCCGAAGGGGGCGCCCACCTACATTGTCCGCTTTGCCGGTGCGACGACCCCCCTCTTCCACTCTCTTACCCTCGCAAAACGACTCGTACGTCGTGGGCTATCATTTTCGCTTTCATTACTTGTAATCGTCATAATTGGCAGAATTCTGACTATCAATATCATCAGACGGGCAAATGTGATCACCCCAGTCCGCGGTATGCACTTACTAAGCCTTGTTACGGCCTACATGCGGATATCTTTGCAGTGAAGCAAGCCTGAATGACGATGTGTATGGCCTTCAGCTGTCCACGTACTCGTCTAGCACGCGCGAACTAAATTTAGTACGCGCGTACTAGTTGCGGTTAGAGTATCCCCAGGGTGTTCACATGTGACAGTGGCTCATGTCCACCAGTTTGGGGGTCCTTCGGGGCCTAAAGTACAGCATAAGTATCGGGCACGATGGGCCAGTGCCGTATGTGACGGCAGTGCGCTGTCGCGCATTGGGCATTCCACCTGTCCACCCGCCGATCTCCTCTATGAGGCACCATGCTGGCGACGATGTCACCACCACGGCGAGCCGCCTAGGTGCTACGGACAATGCGCAAGCAACCGGCCTGTACCAGTTCATGCAGCCGGGTCGTGAGATATGTGGCCTGTATAGCTTGCGAAAACTAGCAGGAAAAAGTTGTTGTAAGAACAGTTATAAACAATTTACGATACATTCAACACCTCGCCATGCCCATGCATTTGGCATCCGACGCTGGCCTGATTAGTCATCTCATTCTACGAGCATTACTGCTGTTTCATGAATGCGCAATCACATCTCAGATGTCGATCAACCATTACTTAGGTACAGGGGGGCGGAGAATCCACGGTATAGACCGTTCCGCATTGACGGCTTGACGGCTCTTGGCCCCGCCCACTCTGGATGTGTGTGCCCATGTGGGATGTGCGCAGGTGACGAGGGCAGCCAGCACTGGTCCTTTTGGCTGGAGCTGCCTGCCTCAGCGTCCGGCACCCGGCTGAACATCAAGATGGCGGTCATGTTCATGGAGAGCACCAGGGTGCTGGAGGCGTTTATCGCCACGCTGCCGGCGTACGCCTCGCCAGTCCCAGTCACCACTTATGCCTCAAGCTGGAGCTTTCCTCTCATCGGCTAGTGGTGTGTTGACTAGTGCCCGACATCCGTCTTCACTTTTTGTAGAGAGTGCAGTCTCAGCCAACATGACTGTGGCCGAAGGCGCTTTAGACTCCTGTAGGCGTGTATTGTTGCTTCCGCATGGAACGTTTTAAAACTTAACGCGCTCCCTTCCCCCCCCCCCCCCCCCGCCCCCCAACACACACACACTTACATATCCTGAAAAAGGGGTAATAGAGGTGGATTCCGGCTGATGCCGACGAAGAAAAATGGAAATCAATCAACGTATCCTTATTGAAATTGAAATTTGTGACATTTTTATTCCTACTGAACGTGGTAGCTGTCTTACAGCCCGGCTGCATTAACCCACATAGTGTCGGCCGCGTAGCCCGTCGCATGCAGCCCTCCGAAGGCCAAGTCCCGATTCCCCCCCCCCCCCCTTCTTTCCCAGCGGCAGGTGTAGTGGTTCCTCGTGGGCTAAGCTCATCATACGTATAGTTGCAGCTGTAGTCACCCCAGCATAGCACATCATCGACATAGATATGCACACATACCTTTTTTTTTGTCCCCGGGACAGGACAAGTGCTGTTCGGGTTTACCACCCCGGCCTTCATTCCTCGGCGGACTAATCTTTATCGCCCTTTTCGCGCCTCACAACCCTTGCGCACTCGTCACCGGCATCCGCAGCGACGCAGCTCTCACAGTAGCCATGCTCACACATCAGCCCTCTACAGCTCCACTGGAATCCGTCGTCTCACTGGCACTGCTCCGCGTCGCACATACGTATACAGCCGTAAGGGGAACCGGCGGGGATACATGATTAGTATTAAGTGCTGCTGACAGTAGCTACGTCCGCACACATATTGATTGACGCGCGAGCGAGCGCCCGCCCGCGCGCATAGATACAAGTGCACGCGGAGTCGCCGCGCCGTGGACGACTGCCGCACGAAAACTGTACATGGAGGCCGTGCATGTCACGTGGGTGCTGTATGGTGCCAGTCACGGTACATGCCAGTCCCAGTCACGGTGCCCCGGCGCGATGTACCTCAATCCCGTGGCCAAGGCGCTTGACCCCCCCCGCGTATGCAGCCCACATTGGGCAAGAGATGGTGGCTTTCGCTACGGCATAAGCACTGCATGGTTGGATAACGCACGGTCTCGGCTCTCTTACAACGCGTGAGTGCGTCGAACCCATGCATGCCCCTTTCTCTTGCTGAGCTGCCGCATGTCCTTGGATTGGAGGCGCCGGACCCCAGAAGATCGCAGTTCCCTCCGCCGCGCCCTCCGTAGGTGCGCCCTGACACCGTCCACGCACCCGTGCGGGAGACACCCTACGCGCTGAGAGAAATTAAGTTGGCATTTTATGCGCAACATGCTAGTTTGTTGCTCTTCTCCGCTCAAACTGAGGTGTTTTGAGGGCATGCTATCTTTAACCACTATGGGAAACACATTGCGTAATTATAACTCAAGCTACCGGTATGCCTCTTGAATGTGTTGCCAAGCCCCTCCTCCGTCCTGCATCCCTGAGCTGCCCCTCAATGTTTCTAGCGCTGGCATTGCGGCTTGTCTCCGACTCTCCGGCTACTCCGCGCATTGTCAACTTTGAGCACCAGGCGGCCACTGGTTGTTTGTGCGATACCCCCATGTAGCACCGGCCGATGGCAGCGAGGCTCTAGTTGGGGCGCAGTGGACCACCTATCCGCCGCCCTCGTTGTCGACCGTCCGTCTGCGTCATCTACCTCAGCCATGAAGCAAGATGTGCCATTGGAGTTCCAGGAGCCATACGCGGCGGCCCTGGCGTGGATGTGCGACACGGTGGCCGACTGCACACAGAACGGGCGATGAGGCAGGGCTTGTCACATGCCTACACAGGAAGTATCTGGTGCCCCATGTCATTTTGTGGGTACACCCGAACGGCGGCCGGCCCCCTTCCGCATGCATGTTTCCAAAGCGCAACCTAGTAGCGGAGCTGTTGCGATCGTGGGATGGGGCTCGCGACTACGGCCTTCGAGTCGGCAGCCGTTCTCCTGCTGCGCGCCTGGCAGAGGCAAATATGCTTTGCATATCTCCTACTCGGCCATGAAGGTGGACAAAGCTGTGGCGCTCATCAACAAAGGGGAGATGTCTCGTGCCATGGGCATGCCGTCATCCTTGGGCATAGACCACCTTTATGGTCCCGCTATCACCGATGAACTCCGCGCGAAGTTGTGCGTGGCGGCGATATCCGTGAGGCGGTATTGCGGTGCCGGTTGACACAGTTGTGCCGACGGTGAGCATGGGGCAGACTTGTCGCCGCTTGGCGCTGCGTGTCGGGACGGGTCCATGTGGATGAGACCGCACTGGGAGTCCCGCATGCTTGTGGACGAGTACGCTCCGGCTGCAATGGATGCCACACGTCTCATCGGTGGCGTCATTGGGGCTGCGTGGGCGGCTTCCGGAGTGATGCAATCGTATGTACCCTCGTCGGCTCGTATGGTGCCCTGGTGGCCCATGTGAAGACCCCCGGCACCGATGGTGGCCCACCTAATGTACGGCATGGGTGGGCCGGTGGGTGGGTGAGACAAAGCCTCGCGCGGTGGAGCGCGCCTTGTTCTTGGTGAACATGAAGGACAACTATGCCTCGGGTATTGCCCGGGTGCATCTAAGTGCGAGGAATTCCGGAGGTGGCTCCGAGTCAACCCATCGCGTGCGTCTCATCCTATAGATGCCGGGAGACATGCAGTGGTGGTGCATGTTGACATGCTCAATGCGCATAACCGTGCATGGTGGTGCACTGTTGTCTACCGCCGCCTTGACAAACCCGCTACTCCACCATGTCACACCCCTATTGGCGTCCATGTCCTCGGACGCCCATTCGCTGCTTGACGGGCAACACGCGGCCCTCCTCTTGCAGTGTCCATCATGGCTCGCCGTTCGCGTTTGCACCGTATGTTCTACGAGGCCATGTACCCCGAAAGGCGAGGACATAACCGCGATCCGGAGGTACACGTCCGCTCTGGGGTGCATGGCGGACGAGTACTACGTCTACATGCTGGTCGACTACCGTGAGTATGCATGATCCGCTTGGTGCAATTTTCATGTTGTAGTACGCGATGCGGTTGGCCTCGAAATGAGGTTCGACGTGATGGACGCTTGGAGTGAGCAGCTGCCACCTCGGCAGATCGACGCGCCATCCAGTTGTACGTCGTTGTGAAGTGACCGGAGATTGATGGGTACCGCGGCATGCCGGCGGTGCTCCACGTTCCCATGGGCTCACCAATGGACGTGCGTTGCTCCCCATTGGCGAAGGAGTCAGCGGTTCATTCAGACGTAGGACTTCATAGTTGGCAAGGTTGTCGCCGATGCACATGGTCGTCGCAACAAGTAGTGCCACTCATTGTAGCATCACGCGTGGTACTTGATGATCCGGCATTGCTTGGAACCCGAAACTGTGTATTGGTGGGAGCCATGCTTGTGGTCTCTGGTGGAGGACTTCCCGGAGTCCATCAATGGCTACATTTAAGCGGCGATGGAACGTGTGCTTGGCGTCTCCCTGCGGCCATCGGGGTACGGCTCACATGTATTGACGTCGGACTTGCCGGCTGAACTCCACGCGCATGATAGTCCGGATGATGACCCTATACTTTCGTGGCGGAAGCGGTGGACCGCGCCGTACCCGGCGAATGTACCTCCCTGCAAACATGCATGGCGGCGACATCCGGCGGATGGAGCTCTTCAAAGACACCGCACCGTCGGTTGCCTCAAGGATGTCCTCCCAAGGTTTATCAACAAGGGGTCCTCCACCGACACAGTCACTCCGACATCAGTCACTTGTCCACTGTTAGTTGGAGTCCTTGCTCAGTTGATGCCGCTTTCCAATAACTTTTACAACCGCCCATCACTACGGATCCCTTCTTAGTACGTCAAGGTCACCTTAGCGGCTACGTGGCAGAACCGCACGCAGCTCAGCAGCGCTTGCTTGAGAGTAGCGTCTCGTATTGGGAGGCGATGACGCGCGCGTGATGGCACAACCCGTTGAGGGCGTATTAGGCACCAAGCACGACCTCGCTCGCTAGCTACCTCGAACACGTTGTCTTGATTTGCTTGTAGCATGAGGTTGATGCGTTGATGTGACAGGGCTGATGCACTCGCGAGATAATGGCATGTGACGCTCCTCGTCACATCTCGCGAGCGCATCATGATCGATTGGCTTGTCTACTAGTGCAAGTGGAATCTGGCGATGCACACGCATGGCACTATCAAAAGATGCCGAAAGAGCTCGACGAAGGTGGCAGCATAGCTCTTTTTGCTTCCGAGTCCTTGCTTGTCACATACATGTCGTTGGATATGAAATTGTCTAGCCCTCCGCAGCCGACGGCCATGCGCAAGTGGACATGTCGGCACCCTTTTGAGCCGGCCGATGCGCCGGCGGATGCTTACTTCGATTTATTCGCATCACAATGCCATCGCGGATGCTTTCGAAATGATTGCACGGACGGAGTCAGTCGGTGTCCGCGTTCACCGCCGGGTGGATGACATGTTTCACATGCGGAGCCGGCAGACATGACCATGTCGCAGGATGAGCTCAAGCAAGAATTTTCAGATTCCCATGTACAGTGTGCGGCGCCCAGCGCCGGGCAGCGGCCCACCAGGAGCGGAGGATCCTAGGCTGCGACATGCTTGGCGGCACCAGCCCCAGCACTAGGTGGCAGGCGTTGGTAACCCCTAAGACCCGTGCCTGGCTGGGTGCGCCAGGGGGCTGAGCGGGGTGACCGGCTGTGGCGGGTCTTTGGATCTTGTGACGGCCGCGGGGAGGACTTAATTCGAAGTAATGCTGCTAGTCCCGGTAGCGCGTGTTAACGCCGCCGGGAAGTAGCCATGTACGACCTCGACCTTGCGTCGGCCTTTCCAAGATCTGCCGATGGGTGGGGAGGGGGTGTGAACGACTCGGACGGGGGCAGCGTACTCGCGAGGGTTGTTCGAATTCAAATCGTGTTCTGGTAACTCGGTACGACCAGCGACCGATTACCCCCCCCCCCCCCCACCGATGTACGTGTTCCACATGTGAATCCTCTAATCCTCTTAGTCCGGCGGAGTGCTCAACGGCGCCCTGCGGCCGTCCGGTTTGGAACACCCGGGAAACCCTCGGCCATCCCGTGAAAACGGGCGAGGGCGGCGAGACAGGAGCCCGGTGGCACTTGAAGGCGAGGCGGCATTCAGGGGCGAAGAGGCCGGGCCTAGCGGCGACTCAAGGGCCAGGAGACTAGAGCCGGGAGTGTCCCGACGGAGTCGCGGCTAGGCAGTGCGAGGAATCAGCCGGCGGCCAGCCCGGTATGGCCATGGACGGGTGGCCATGGCGATATGGCGCGCTGCGGCGGAGAGCGGCGCGCGGGCGAGCATGATTGGCATGTCGGCCATGGAGCGACGACGCGCGGACGATAAGGTGTGTGTGTGTGGGGGGAGGGGGGGGATGGTGCCTGCCTTCCCACCTCCAGTCCCCCAAGGGACCCTACCGCGAGGAGCTCTGGCGGGCTCGATGAAGGCAGCATCGGCCGGCCGCGGCCGAGGCCAGCGGACCGCCACAAGCCGGCGGAGCGGGGCGATCAACTCCGCGACCTGCGGGATATTTTCAGCCATGGCCGCAGGTTGAGCCAAGACGCAGCACAACGACCGTAAATTGCGCGGTGCATGTACATTATTGATGTGTGTATGTATATACATATACATACACATATATATATACATGTATATATGTATGCATATATATGTATATATATGTAGGAAAGCCTTTCTAACGGGGGTGGGCGAGTACTGCATTGGTAATCCCCGTACGGTACTTCCAAGTACTAGACTCGCTCGTGATTGCATTGGCGATTGAAGTAGTCATCCGGAAAGTAAAACAGCTACCGGGTATAGATCATGCCCACTGATCACGGCCGGGTTGGAAACCGCACAGTATGACCGGAAGCTTTCGGACTTATGTCTCTCTTCTGCTGGCAACCTTTCATAGTTGCTGTTAGTTCTGTTGTAGTGCGCTTTTGTGAAAGCCCTGATGTAATTAAATAGTATGACCGGAAGCTAGAGCCGTAATTACACTAAATGTGGTCTATGTTGTGGTTATATACTGGTGCTACGCCGCTTATCGCGTATTGCCTTCGCGATATGAACTTTTCATCGTGACCGTACGAGACGGTCAATCGTACGGCCGGTAGTCGCTAAATGAATACGAAATGAATAAGGATAAACAAGCCCCTATTCCTTATTGGGTGTCACGCAGGGGGGTCCGCGGCCCCCCCGTGACACGCAATCAGAAATAAGAGCTTATTTATTCCTTATTGACTGCGCGGGAACGTAGTACGGAAGCCGCCGTTGTCGCCAAGCGGCATGCTTGTTGGCAAACGTCATGGCGCCCGTTGTTGTCCTCGCGAGTCGCATGCACCAAGGCAGACTCGCGTCCGTGCTTAACCGGGGCCTCGTCTGAAGCGGAAGGGGGTTTGGGGGGGGGGGGGGGGGGGGGGGGGTCGGCTGGGGCGCGAGTGGAGTCGGTTCGGCGGCTGGCGGTGCGGCTGCCCACGCAGGTGCGGGTGCGCGGAATGGCGCGGAAGCGACACTAATCCCTTTCCCCCTCCCTTCGCCTCTGCTAGGCTCGTGGCACCTGTCAAAAGGCTAGGCGAGGGGAGGGCCCCGGACGTGCGGCCTGTGGCAGTCGGGGAGGCGGAGCGGCGCGCAGCGGAGCGGGCAGTGGTGGACAACATGAAGGAGGCATACGTGTCGGTGCTCGCTCCATCTCAGCTCGGCGTTGGCATTCCCGCGGGCGACTCTGTGCTCATCCACGGCGCCCGGCTCATCGCCGAGAAGCTTGGCCCACGTGCCGTCATCGTCCACACAGACCTTCGCAACGCTTACAACGAGGCATGGCGCCGCATCATCATCCAGCGCCACATCGATTGCTCTCCACTGCACCCTGTCATCCCTGCGCTCCTAGCCTCCCTCTCCACGGATTCGTATCTGGTCGTGGACGACCGATCCGCCCCTCTGCGGTCGGAGGACGGCGTGCAACAGGGCGCACCTTTGGCCCCGACTTCCTTTTGCGTCGCGATTCACCCCAAGGTGCAACAGTGTGATACCACGTTGGAGGTCAATGACGGAGCGGCGCGCTTCAACGCCGACGATGGAGTTTTGGTGGGCCTTCCGGAGCACGTTTGGCCGGCTCTTCACGCCTTCCGCACGTCCATCAAGGCGTCCGTGGGGCTTGAGGTGCGCTTCGACAAGATGCAGGCGTACAGCGCTGACATGGAGGCCGCGCGGCGTGAGGCTCCGGCCGACATCGAGTGGCCCGAGCTAGATGGCCATCACGGCATCGCGGTCCTGAACGTGCCGCTCGGATCGCCAAAGTATGTGCATGCGTACATGCGCGGCAAGGCGGATGAGCTACGAGAGGAGGTGGACGCTAGCCTGAGCAAGCTTCTGTCTGCCAAGCCCAGCCGTCGGTACACCCACGCCTTGCATCACCACGCATGGGCCCTGCTCAAGCATTGCATGCAACACAAGGCGGGGTATTGGCTCCGCAATTGTCTTCCGTCCGAGGTGGAGGCCTTTGCGGAGGCGGTGGATGCCACCATCCTCGCGGCGGTCGAACGGGTGCTATGGGTCTCTTTTGATCCCTCCACGTACGGCACCGACACCAATCCGGTGGTCACCGATTTCTTGGCGGAGCTTTTGCACGACCCCGACCCCATGGCAGCGGAGGTGGCTACCTTGAGCGAGGATGCAGTGGCCAGGGCGCGCAGCAGGACTTCACCTCCCCACTCGATTGAAGGGAGCTGGCATCCGCCGCATGGCTACCGTTCGTGATGCCGCCTTCATCGGCTGCATGAATGCCATCCTCCCAAGGTTCCTGTCTAGCAACTCCGGCACCAACACCCCCACCCCTGGTTTCTTCGACCCACAGCTCGGGTCCGTACTTGGCCGAGGCAGCTTCAACGCAAATTCTTCCGCCCGCCAGTATGACCACTTCCTCAACGATGCTCATGGGTCGGACAGCTACGCCGCGGAGATGCGCGAGGCGTGGGGCCGCCTCCAAGCGGCTACTGCTTGCCATCTCGGCGACGCAGATGCACGCCAGATGGAGCGGGAAGTGGAGGCTGCGTCGGGCTCGCAAAAGGAGCTGACGGCATTTCTAGACCAGGCCAACAATTCTCGGCTTCGAAATGAGGTGTGCGCTCTCCCTGCCACATGTAGGGAACGGATCTTGTTCAACCAGCTCGACGCGGCGTCAGGCATGTGGACAGTGGCCATCCCCTCCGCGCGGACAGCCATGACTCCGCATGAGCTGCGGGAGGTCGCTGCCGGGTACTTCTTTCTGCCTAGCCCGTGCTTGGCCCCAGTGGTTGGGTGCCAGATCATTATGCCCTCGACGGAGCACAACCCTGTCATTGTTGATATATACGGCGACGCGCTCATGAACCTCCCGGCGCCTGGAGACGCTCACTGGCGTGTACAGCACGACGCTATCGCAGATGCCTTCCGCGATCACTGTGTTCACGACCTAGGTATCGCGGTACGGCGGGAGGTGGATGACTTGTTCCAGCAGGCAGTGCCTCTCGGCAACACCGTACCGAGGGATGAACTCAAGGACCTAGTGCCGGACGCAGAGCTCTCCCTTCCGGCGTTCAACGTCGTGACCGGGAGCTATGATCCCCGGAGCTTGAAGTCCACGCTGACGGAGTTCAAGACTATGCGGTAAGGGGTCAAGTACACTTCAGTGCCCCGGGCCATGGCTGTGGATCGGTTTGAGCGCTCCCTGTTGGGCGACATACAACGGGGGTTGGCAGCGCGGGATGCGGCGTGGCACAACACAGAGCCCGGACAGAAGGGTCCTCTTCGAGACATCCTGGATATGTCGGAATACACGGGCATGGTCTTCGGCACAGTGGGTGAGGTGAGCAAGGGGGTGCACCGCACAGTGCGTGGTATCGCATGCTTGACTGCGGATCGGGGTGCCCTCTCATCGCGGGGCACTCGGTGCATCACCCGGGCTCACCATGAGGCCTTGCTCGCAAGAGATTTCCTCGGGGTTCTGAGCTTGGTGGCCGCTCGAGAGCGCACTCGCTGCCTCATCAGACGGCGCAGATTCGTCTGCCATCCCGTTGCTGAAGCTGCGCAGCACGTCCGAGGATCACCCACACACACACGTGCTCGCGTGGCCCGGACTCTGAACCGTGTGCGCATCACTCATCCATCCCGCCTTATGCGGGATGCGGGCCGCTTTTAGGCGGCTCGATGTGTTGATTTTCTAATTCTGGGGAACTGCCCTTTCCCCCTCCACCGGCCTATAGCTGAGGTACCGCGGCCCCGACCTCCACCTCCTCGTTCGTCCTTCCCGCGCGCCATTGGAGCGTGCCGCGGCGGTGATAGCCTGGCCGTCAGGTAGGGTATGCGATGCGCATTGCCACGCCGTAAGCTTTAGCGACTACTTGTACAGGTAGCCGCGACCGTTACAACGAGCGTTCGTGAATACGGGAGAGCAATATGCAATAAGCCTCCGAATCCGGCATAGCACGGTTACCGGCACCCGCTTATCCATTAAGGACAAAAGTCCTCGTACGAATAAGCAATAAGCGGCGTAGCACCCGCGTTAGAGATAGCATGACCTGAGAACACTTAGTCTGAGCGGTGGAGAGCAAGCTAGCATGTTAAAAGTTTTTTACATCATGGCTTTAACAGATGCACACTACACACAGAACTAACAGCAACTATGAAAGGTTGTCAGCGAAAGAGAGACATAAGCATGAAACCAAGGTCGAGCAGGAGGCCATGGAGCCAATAACCAAGGAAGAGCCAAGGGAACCACGAAGCCGCCAAGCTGCCAGGAACCAAGGGGTCACGGGAAGCACTGAAGCCAAGGAGCGACCAGAAAGACCGAAAGGGGAACATGTTATGGTCGCTAATCGATTTCAATTTCAATGTCCTCGCTAGTAGTAGAATGTGCACCCCTGACCTGCGGGGCTCGTACAAGCAGTGCCGGTACTCGTCATATCATCAAATGACATATACCGCGCCACAAATTGGTACATGGAGGGCACTGTAGCCCCCACGCAACCCTTTACTAGCCGGCTCAGCGATGTATATAATACTGAGCACCACATAGCTATTCCGATTAGCTCCCGTCCCACATCACACCTCAGTAGCCGTAAGCGGGGCGCTCTTGGCTGCTTTAGCTTATCTGTTGACTTCTAGATGGACAAGATTTAGGTAGGTTGATTTAGGCATAGGGAATGTAGGGGGGCGCTTCTATCTTAGATATAGCCCACTAATCGACGGAGGAGGGGCTAGGACACACATCATAATGGCCGGTATTATGAACTCGATTATGCACTTCATGTTTCCCACATAGCGGATAGAGATGGCAGGTCATTCTAAAAGCAACTCAGTCGAAGCAGGCGACGCTCGGCAGACTAGCAATTTTAATCAATTTCAATTTCAATTTTCTTGAATCCGATACGTTCGGCTTCAGTGTGTGGACTTGATGTATGCCTCCAGCTGGCCGCCTCCGTAGGCACCCATGGGGACATCTAAGAAACGGACTGAGGTAGATGTTGCTGCCCAGAGCGGCGTTGAGCAGCCACGCATGGCGGCAGCAAGGCTCGCCTCCGGCTGTTGGGGAGAATTGATGGGTGCGGGAGTTCCAACCTTGAAGCGGCTTGGCGCGGCAGGGTCGTCCTCGATGCGGAGGTGGTCTAGCTTTGTGTTGACAACGAAGATCACGCACAGGGGGGCTGAAGTGACATCGCGAAGGGCGATGCTCCAAGCTCCGTGGAGATGGGGCGGCGGAGTATTGCGATGGCCCTAGACTGCGACATGTACATGTCCAAGGTTGCCGAGTATAGGTGGGTCAAGAGAACCGGCATCTTGGAGTTCATTGGACACGAGAACCATGTCGTGCGACCTCCCTGCAGGCAGCACCGCATGATTGCGGCGGAGTGGGTCTACTGCCGCTTCGGCAAGCTGGCTTGCGCTAGGAAAGGGCTTGTTGGTGGGAGGGTAAAGAGGTGAGGTGTAGCATTCGACACATAGGTGAAGAAGTCGTCGCTAGCTTGCTGAGGTGGCTCATGGCGTAGTTTGGTGGGGTCAATTAGAGGGGTTTTACTGACTTGGAGGTGGAGCTCCAACATGCGATCCGTCGCTGGCGAGCGGATGTGTGCCCCTTGCGCGGCCAACGTCACCATGTCGGCAGGTAGAGTGGTGGCCAACTCCAGTCGGGCCGTGTGGTGGAAGGGCGTGGCTTGTGGATGTAGCAGATTTCGAAGAGGTCTTATATGGCTGGGTTTGGAAGGCGTACTCCACCGTTGGGCTGATGGGTGAGCAATCCCCGTGGCATCTGTAACATCGCGGAGCTCAAGATATCGAGTCGGGCGTGCAACTTCTCGTTGGCGGAGCATCCCTATCGCAAACCGGAGCATCCCTATTCCAAACCCTCATGGGCCCTCATGGCGTCGCGAGCCCCTCCCTACAAGGGGGTGGCCGCCGCTCCGTCTGCCTACCAATCCCGAAACTTCCCATGGAGGAACCTCCTCACACCACCCTCACGGGCGTGGCGATGAACGCACCGTCCCAAGACACCATCGTCCTAGTCAGCCGTCGGAATTGGTGTTGGCGGGGGAGGCGAGTTCGTCCCATGCTTGGGTCTTGCACGTCTCCACCATTTTGGAGAGGTTTTTCGGGCGGCGGGTGGTGCATGTAGCTCTGGCAGCCTTCTCCACGACGTGCATGGGAGTGATGATGTAATACACCCAGTCATACAGTTCCATGCTTGAGAGGGCTGCAAGCATGGGGCCGGAGACGAATACGGTGCGTTGCGCGTGGAGTTCTTGGGTGATCGTCGGGGTGTCGATGCGGGGCAGCACTGGTTGGCCGGCATTGGTGTAAAGTTTGTTGGATGTCGCCGTCCGGCGGTCGGCCTGCATGCGGATAGCCTCGGCGACTTCCACTTTCGAGAGGTCGATTTTTACCGTGCCCAACTCGACGTCCCGCTTACCCTTTTGGTTGGGCACGCTAAGTACGCAGACTGTCAGACTGATTTGATAAGCAAAGTGGCAGTAGGGGCAGTTTTAAACCGCCGTCGATTCAGATGGTGGAGACCTCACAGCCGTCGCTGATCAACGACTTTAGGGGGCTATATTTTAGGCGGTGGGCGCTGGGTGCGCAGGGCAGACACGTGTCGTTGGCCGGTGGCCCTTATGTGTGTCTAACACTTTTGGATAGCCCGGAATTGTTTGCATGTGGCGGAGTGCGTCCACTGCCGCAGATGCGACTATGCCTCGCGGGACCGCGGGCTGGGAGCCCGCGGGCGCGCGCGCAGCGGGCGCGTCGCTTGCGGCGAACTGTGGTTATGTGTTTGCCCCCGAGTGCGTGTGGCCGTGAACTGGCTGTGGGAATGTTGACTTGCGCCCGGCCGGCCCGCGGGCCCTTCGGGGTTTTCCCGGCATTTGCTCTCGTGGCGGGGAGTCGTTGGAACGAATGGGTGTCTTGCGGGCAAGGGGGGGGGGGGGGGGGGGGTGCTTGGCGGCCGCCACCGCAACGTCGATATCGCTTACCTAGGATCGTAGGGTGTTGCCGCAGCAACCGCCGCTTGGGCGGCTATGGTGACACTGTGTTGTTCTTTTGTTTTGACTTTGCGTTCGCCGAGGCATGTGGGCGTTATGGCTTTCGGGCCGGCGGCGGGAAGGGACACTGGTGCCTGCGCCCGAGCCCTGTTAGACCGGCGGGGTTGGTTTGGGTGGGATCAAAGGGCGCGGGTAAGTCCCCCGAGCCCTTGCGGGGCTGTGGGGGTCTCGCCGGCCAGAATCTCCCCCTCCTCTGCGCGCCCCACTTGGTTGATCTACTCCTTGGGTTATACATGTATTCAAGTCGGATACTTTAAGGAGCACCCGAGCCCGTGTCGCAGCGGCCGCAGCCTCTAAGGGCGCAATATCTAATTTCCCGCATCATCGGTGCAATGGCAAACCAAGGGGATTTTATGCTCAACCCAATTAGGCACCGCACTACGCACTGTTTGAGTATTGTTTGTAATTTACTTGTGGCGCTAATACTATCAATTTCCCACACTTCACACTACCCGTAAGTTAGAACCGGTACTACACATGTTTTTACGACAGATACATGCACACCACAGTGAAACCCCGAAATTTGCACAATAAATACCCAAAATAAATACACAATAAATAAATGCACACCGTCCCTCCCACAGATCCCCAAGGCTCTACACGCCCCCATGGCATGCAGGAGACGTAACTTGCGTCTTATCTACCCCCAAAGGTGTTCAGATGAATGGCGATGGTATCGGCCAGACGGGGCGGGATGGGGTCGCATAACACCGCTTTAGTATCGAGTTCGCGCATGCGACACGTGTGTTTGCCGTGCGTGACAAATACCGGCTGCCAAGCAGTCTAACCGTTCCGCAAACCCGTACTGAAGCTGCCACAGTCTAGAGCGAGTGCGACGGTCCCTAGGTCCAGGTAGGTGGTGGTCAAGCAAGGAGTTGTGGTGGGTCGGCTTGTCGGGCGGATGGGCGTGTCTGAGAATTTGCGCAGCATGCATGCCGGCGGTCCTCCCGCCACCTACATAGAGGGCGAAGAAGGACCGGTGGGCACGCGACACGGGTCTAGATAGCCACTTTACACGGATGTCGTGACGTGGGCTGGCGCTCACTGTCGCGCCTGGAAACGAGCGACGCGGCCGCCGATGCGTGCTGCCGCTGGCGGCTAATTACATATGTAGTGTTTCCGGATGCTACATAAGCAAATTACCGGATTATAGTTAGTACTCGGCAGTAAATACTCTAAGGCAAGTTGTGGCCGGCGGAACCACCACCTCTAAGCCGTGGTCTGATGTCACGCACAGCCCGACTCGGCCTTTCCCCTTCGGTGAATATCTGCATAGGTCCCTCCTTGCTTATTCTTCGACCTGAATGCGTCGCCATATATGCGTGTGTGGTGTGCCCATGCTCAATCTTGGTGAGGTGGGAAAATGCGAGTCGGCGAGGCGAAAGGCTGCGGCGGTGTACGTGTACCTGCACACCGCCGCAACATTGCTATTTCATCCCGGTCTTGCGTGTTGTTTAACGCGCTCTAGGAGTCCCGTAGATACCATCTCCATGGGGTGCGGGTCGAGGGGAGGTGGATGCGCCGCTCGCACGGGTTAAGTTAGGTCGATCATCGTGGCTGCTCCGCAGTTGGGGCCCGATAGAAAACATTTAGATGCATCTTAAGTGCGTGACAAAGTAGGCTATGAACTGCCCACTACATGCCACACCACTCGCTGCTCACTAGTCCCTCGACACGCAGTCTCGACGACCTAGGTACGGGTAATTCCCTCCTGTCAAAAGTTGCAGATGGTCACTTACTTCACGGTGCGGGTGCAGAGGTCACGTGTTTTCCGGTCGAATCTGTTGCCGATGGCGATGGTAAGAGAAGGACTCGGGGCAGTGAGTCGGTGAGTGCGGCTTGCCCAACCCGAGCGAGTGCACCATAATCACGTGATGCTCGACGCATAAAGCTCCACCGCAGAAGCAGCTTGGTCAAAGTCCGGAGTGTGGGTGTAGTATGGCCCTGACCAAGCGGGGTCAGCTGCCTTGAAGGTTTTGGGCTATGGTTACCCGCTTGCCATCGGTGGGTATCTGGCGGCGAGTGACGGGTGCGGCGCGGCGGCTGTTTTTACGAAATACCGGTGACGGTACCGGCATTATTTTATTAGTATGCAGTACCGGTACTTGCTTGTGCGTTGTGTGCAAATCAATAGAAATTATGTCCCGCCCACCGACTAATACCGAATCGAGCGCCTCAATGGCGCGCTTACTCTTCGTAACCCGGTCGTCTACTACATGCCGTATACCTAAATCCGAATTAATGACCGTATACCCAAATACGGAAATTTATTATCAACTGGTGCCAGACCCCCGCCCCCCCCCCCCCCCCCCCCCCCCCCCTAAATAGCCTTCGATCGGGCACCGCGTTCGTCTATCGCAGTCGTGTCGAAATACTACCGGCCTATGTCATCACACCACACTTGAGTGTCCCGAGCCCCACTGGGAAAAGTGGGCGAACATGGCGTGCGGGTTATCGAACGAGGATGTGAAACCGACGTCGTCGTCCGGATATACCTGACGCGGCACCCGAAGTGGTTGTTTTGCCGCTAAGGTGTCGGTCCAACCTGATATGTCACACCCTAGATAATCTGCCCCGTCGAGTACATCGTTAACAAATATGTTTAATGGGGTGGGGATGTCATGGCATGGCATGGCACCGCTGTCGGAGGCCACGTTTTATGGGTATGGGATGTCATAGTATTCCCGGGGACACCCCTGTCTTAACCCATACCGTACTATTTATATATACAGTTTCAATGAAGGTAATCATAACATGGAAATGGAGTACCAAGCTAGGCCAAGCCGCATTGATTACAACCACTCATGGTGATGAAATGGCGCCGGGCGGGGGGCTATGTCAGCCCCGTTGCGGTGACCTAGTTACGTGATTAAATTGAAATTGAAACTGATTACAACTACTAGTCTGCTGCATCCACTTGCCTAGACTGAGTTGTTCTTAAGACCTGCTATCTCTGACCATGGTAGGGAACACTAGATGTAATTACAGCTCAAGCGAACGGCTTTCCTCCAGTGTGCCCAAGCCCTCCTCCTTCCAGCGGGCTGAAGCTGGGACAGCAGCGCCCCCCTGCTGTCCCTACCTAAGTCATGCCTATCCCATTCAGAGCTCAGCAGGCAAGCATAGGCAGCCGAGGCGTCCCGCCTGCAGCTACCAAGGTGAGGTGGGGGAAGGGGGCTGACCGGAATAGCTATGCGGTGCTCAGTATTTATCCACCGCTGAGTCGGCTAGTATGATTGGTGGGGGCTGCGATGATGCCCTCCGACATGTAATTGGGTTGCCTGTGGTGGTTGTGGGAATCAGCGGTGGGTGTTCTGTGTGTGTGGTGAATTTCTGGGTGTGTGTTGATATATGAGCTGCACCGGGCACATGGTTAGTGGTGGGCGGTGTTCTTGAGTCAACTGGCTTGTTGCTGCGGTGGCTCGCTCAGCGGCTTACTGATGCGAGCTGCTAGACGGGTGGGCTGCATCGTCGTCCTTTCCCACTCGCTGTCTGAGCCGCGGGTGCCCGAGAGGCGTGGCTTGCTCCTGCCGTGGTTGCGGGTGGCGCCGTCCGAGCGGCTACGGCCCATGGGCTGCTTCTTCTTATGTTTGGCTGATGTGGCTGCCTTGCCCTTGCCTGCTGGGGTGGGCTGGCTGGGGTGATGTTCCAGCTGGATGGAGAGGCGCTGTTGGCTGCGTAGCTTGTGTGACTCCGCTGAGAGGCTGGCCATTTCGGCGGCTATTGCGGGTTGACTGGTAGGAGAGGACTGTCCAAGCAGCTCTGAGGTCACGGTGGTGAGGTGGTGGAGTTCTGCCAGTCGTTCTGTGGTGCCATCGGGTGTGCCCCCCCGGAATGTGCGGTGCAATGTTCAGCGTTGGGGGGAATCGAGGGATATGTCAGCCATACCTGGTGTCTCTCTCACTGCCCGCTGGGCGGTGTCCACCTCCATGGCGCTGTCGTTCTCCTCGTAGTTGAGTTCGAGTTCTTCTTCGTCGTCCGCCTGCGCTCTAGGCATGGCAGTTGCCGCTGGGGCTGTGGCTGTAGGTGCAGGGGCTGGGTGGGCTGTTCCGGGGGCTCGCTCCGTTGCTGCTCTGCGCAGGTCGATGACTGCCACTGCGTCTGCAACCGCTCCGCGCCTCGGTGTTATGTGCTCGAACCCCGGGGGGGGGGGGGGGGGGGGGGGGAGCGTCTCTGACTTGGGGTGTGATCTGTACTGTTGGGGTCGTTGGAAGTGGCAGTTGGTTTGGGCCTGCTGGTGGTGGGGCTGGCGATGTGTCGGCAGGGCGCCTCTCGGTTGGTGCCGGAGCTGGCGCGGCCTTGATCTTCCCGCACGCTGTTGACACTGTCTTGCGCCACTGTTCTGTTTTGTCGGTGCCGCGGGTGCCACCGATGACGCTGTGGTGGTGGGCGGTCAGCTGCAGGGTGAGGGTGTAGATTGGGCGTCCGGCGGCTCGTAGGGCGAGGGACGCTAGGGCGGTCTTCCGAGCCTTCTTACGCAGGCTTATCGATGCGCGTCGGATTTGGTTGTGGCCATTGTTGCCTCCCAGTTCTCCCGCCTCCCGGATCGTCTGGCTGAAGGGGTGGATGAGCAGCTCCGAGGGGTCGAACTCGGACTCCGTGAGGTATATGACGATGGTGCGGAGGCGTATCGCCCGCAATAGTATGGCGACATGGGAAGTGAGGGCCACTGCCAGGCGCAGGGTGTCCGCGAACTCCTCGTCTTCTTGGCCGAGGGGGATGGCGCAGAGGTTGTCGTCTCCCACGCGCGGCAGTGTCGGCTCGGTGTGGTGGTGGTTCCTCTCGACGCTGGCAGCTGTCATGGTGTCCGTCAGCCATTGCGCGTGTTGCATCTCTAGAGGTGTGTTGATGCGCTGGCTGGTGGTAGCTGCGATGGCCGCCGCCAGCTGCTCTACCGTCGGCAGCTCCAGGTTGGCCAGTGGACCGGTGGAGATCGCTTTGGCCGTCAGTGCGCATCAGAAGAACTGCTTGGATAGTGCCGGGGGCAGTATTCCTGGGAGCGGGGTGGTTGGTTGGTCCTCTCGGTCCTCGCTGTGTTCTACTGTGACTTGAATCACTGCTCGGCCCCTGCGACTGGTCGCCAAACGGCCACGTTAGTACTGCGTCGCGGCACACGTCCTGTAGTAGGCGCGCCGCATCGGGGTCAAGGACTTCGAGGCGCACGGAGTCGGCTGAGCGACGGGCTTTCCATACCTCGCGGACCTCCAGGAGGGCCGGTAGTGTGCGGGTCGGGGGGCAGATGACGGCGTCGACTGCGTCTGCGTCGGCCTCGTATTCGGCCCAGGCTCTCACTCCAACGAGTGCCATGATGTCTGCTGTGTCGCCGCCGGTTGGTATGTCGCCGCTTTGCTTGGCTGGGGTTGGTCGTACGCTGGGAGGAGACCCTCCGTCAGGCGCAGCCACATGTCGGCCTCAGTGAGGCCTCTGAACGAGGGGGAGCGAAGCCACACATGGTGTACCGGTCGCTCGATGTCGTCGAGGTGCGGCGCTCCGAGCAGGCGGGTGGAGCAGCGGCGGCCACGGCGGTCGAGGATCGTTGTGCCCTCTCCTGTCCATTGGGTATGTAGAACGCTCGCGGTTGTTTCTCTGCGGGCCAGTCGTAGGATGACGGACCCGGTGGTGGTGGGAAGCCTAGTGCCACTCGGTCCAGTGGGGTCGGCGGCGGCGGGCTTAGGGGGGCGGCGAGTCACCACTCGGACGTCTGCTGGTTGTATTTGAACGCCGATTTTGGGGCTGAGGGTGCGGATCAGGCTCGTCACAGTCCGGCTGCGCGACTCCTCGTCCATAGCTTGGTGCTGGGCCACCAGATCGCCGAGCAGTAGGGCCACATGGGTGGCATCGTCCGTCCCGGTGGGGAGGCCGGTTAGGAGTAGGTGAGATGGGCGTTGTAGCACGCGTATGTGGCGGCGGGTTGGTGGTGGGAGTTGGGTGCCTGCGATTTTTTTTGCAGTTACGACCGTGCGGATCGCTTGCTGTTGCACTCTGCCACCTCGTAGCGCGGCCAAAAAGGTGCGTACCCCGGCGTCTTGTTGCTCCTCAGATTTGTCTGTGTCCATGCTGGCTGTGGTGGTGTCCTCCTGGAGGGCCTTCTCTTCACGCCACTGTGGGCGCAGGCCGGCAGTTGGCCTGGTGGTGGGTCGTCCGGTCGTCGGACGGTCCGCCGTTTTATAGGAGGATCACGCTACCAGTAGGCGCGCCGGCTCGCCCGGGTTTAGTCCATGCGCAGTACTTCGCCCGGTGTTAAGGGCCGGCTAGAAAGTGAGAAGTCTTTACGTGATTAGTAGGGCATTCAGTCTCGCATGCCCTAATGCCAAAGCTTGCTCCTCCTCATGTGTATTTACTTATTGATGCATATTCATATACATATACATATGTGTGTGTGTGCGTGTGTGTGTGTGTGTGTGTGTGTGTGTGTGTGTGTGTGTGTGTGTGTGATGTGTGTGTGTGTGTGTGTGTGTGTGTGTGTGTGTGATGTGTGATGTGTGTGTGTGTGTATATACACATCTTAAAATGTATTATTTGGTAGAATACATATGTATATGCGCAGATATAGGTAAAAGTATCTGGTTATTGCGATCGCTGTAGTAGCATTGTTATTTGTAATTATATATTACGGCGGTGGCTCATTGGGGCGGCCCATCATGGGGACAGTCACGACCAAGATTGCTCTCATCCATTGCTGCGCCAGCTAGTACCTGGTTGTTTGGTCATGTTTGACTCCCTCTTCTTTGCCTCTGCCCCTAGCCCCTGTCGCGCCTTTCCCTGGGACTTGGCTGTGCCCTTAAATCAGGGGCCCGCTTGCAGCGCCCCTGCACGTCACCGCGGGGTTTCCTTTTCTATACAATCTCCCAATCCTCTCACCCCAATGCTTTTTAAGGGTGGCCTTTCCTAGCAAGGCCAGCAAACGTTCTCCCTCCCTGATGCGATCGCAGGGAGGGCTCGCCGGATACCACGCGTTCTCCACGTGCTGGTGGCTGCGGCGTCTTCCATCCCCAAGCTCATTGCCGAAGTGTTGGCCGCTCATTGCATTCTCTTGCGGCGCCTGGCCTGGCCAAGATCGCCCAAGGTTGTCCTTACACGTAGAGCTGTAGTACAGCGCTGGATGCACTTCCAACCGCTCTATTTCGACGGACGGGTGGTCACGCCACTTGCGCGTTAAGGCTGACTGGGATGCTTGGGCAGCCAGTTACCACTGTGTGTGCGGTCTACTATATATGCTGCGCAGCCCCCTCGCCACTGTACTCGCTTTCCTGGAGCACTGGCGTTGCACCCATCAAGGGTGCTCGGCTGGCCCTGACGCCGAGGTTGCCTGTGCCTAAACTGGTTTATGGGGTTTCCTCTTCCCAACATGCTAACTGCCCTACCGCTTTCCGAACGGCTTGGTGGTTCCATCCGGTTACATATTACATGTACCGCGGCCATGTATGTCTCTGTATGGGTTGCCCCACCGCCCATGACGCTCCGCTTCATGCCGGGAAGCTACTTAGGGCAGCCACCAGCAGTCGCCTGACCATCTTTCAGCTCGCTGCCTTCGGCAGCGCCCTCCCGTCTCCGTTTCCATGTTTCAGACTCTCGCCTCCGATTTCCCCCCACTTTCGCAGTTTCGCTGTGCCTTGTAGCCATAAAAGTGAACTTTCTGTGTAAGTCAGCGTTTTCACCATTTTTGGCATAATATAACTTGTTGCCGTTAATTGAAATCTAAAATTCCCCCATGTAATGTTGTAAAAGGATTTAGATAGTTAACAGTCCCAGTGTAAATTGCTGCTGGCTGGGACGAACATGCCACGCGCACCTTTCTTCAGCGAACCCTCGTCGAACTCGTAATAACTGGTTCAGCCCCCCCAAGAGCCCCGCTTATTCCCGGTGCACTGCCGTGATCAACGTCATCCCAGGTCTCCCGCCAGTGCAGAGCGCGGAGCCGGGAGCCCGCGCTGCAACCTTTGAGCAGCTGGGTCGTGATGTACTCCAACTGATGCGCACGCTCTGGCCGGGCTGCAGCAGCGCGGAGAGCGGACGGTCGACTGCCGCGGCTGTGCGCCAGTGGTCCTCGTAGCGCCGTATCGCTGCGCGGGCTGTACAATGCACGAATACTGCATCTGTGGGGGCTTCTTCGAGGCGCAGCCGGACCCGGACGACCCGCGCCCGGCGGAGCCGCCCAGGGCGGACATAGCTAGCACTAGCGGGGGTGGGCGTTATGCACCTGCTCACGGGGGGCGCGGTGGCAGGCGCGGGAAGGCAGGGTTAGGGTCGTCCGTGGGGGACGACGAGGTGCTCCCGCTGGAGCGCCGGCCCACGACATGGCAGGTACGGGTACCGGTACTGGATGTATGTTCCCGCGGCAGCAGCAGGATACATTCACTCGCTTAAGAATTAAGAATATATAGATGTATAGATATGTGGTTTCTTCATGGTAAAGGTATGCAATTCTTCCCCATAGATACATAGTTTTATACATAAAATTATTATTATCATACAGATATTTATCTACTGCTCTTTCCATGCAGTACTGGTACCCTGTGCTTTGATTATACGCTTCCTCCCTCCCGCCTACGGAATATGTATTTATATTAATCAAACGCTTCGCCCGGCAGGTGGAGCAGCGCCGGCAGCGCGCGGTGGAGGCCTCGCGCGCGGAACGTGTAGAGAAGATCCGAAAGGGCAGGTTCGGTAGCCTGGCTCTGGTGATGTGGTCCGTGTGGCAGTCGATAACGGGGGGCGACTCCGGCGAGTTTGCGCTGCTCAACAGCGAGTTCTTCACCGAGGAGGACAGCGACCTAACGGAGGTGCAAAAGGGTACGTACTCGTACATGCGTACGCTTCGTACGCGGCTGCGACATGCTGGATCGCCATGCCGTACACGTCCCCGCCCCGGGCCCCTCGCGCAGCGCGGCAGCCGGCTGAACCGGCAGTGCCTGCTCGCAGGTGTCGCCGTGAAGGCGGCGAAACAGGTGGGGCTCTGGGACGGCTGCGACTACTTCACGCGGGACGACATGTTAAACTTTCTACGGCTCCTCGGTCACGTGCGGGCTCGCCATCTAACCCCCCCCCCCCCCCCCCCCCAACACTCCACACACACACACACACACACACACACACACACCCAAGCCCACCCCCCTTCCCCCCCCCCCCCCCCTTTACCCCTCGCGCACACATCTCATAGTACACACGCACCATATTTACCCCCCCCCCCCCCTCCTACAGCCCCTACAGCCCCTCACAGCGGTGTAAAGCGTGACCGCTCCGCCCATGCCGCGATGGGCCGCCTCCCTCGGGGATGCCACCCGCATGGCTATCCACTCCCGTGCTGCAGCAGAGCTGCTATCATGGCAGCATGTCGGCTGCCTGCTTGAAGCACCGGTATATGTATATATGTATATATATGAAGCTAATATATCTATGTCTATATGTTGTCAATGCGGCTGTGCAGAGCGATCACCACTGTTGCCATTTGCCTCATACACCAGCTGCATATTTATGCATATTTATGTAATGCCTTCTATGCTATTTGTACATTATGATCAATGGATGTTTTTCCTTTTTTTCTGTCTGAACCTCCTGACATGGCAAGCCACTTACTGCCTCGCAGCCAACTATCCCTCAACCATTTCCCTCCTGGCAGCAAACTATTTTGACCGCTGCACCTTTGGCTACCTCAAGCGTGTGCTTGGGCTAGCGCATCACGGCTGCTGTTTGTTGCATTAAACGGTGGCCCCGTGTGCGCACTGCGGCAGTGTCCCGACGAGATTCGCCTGGATCACGCGGTTGAGGACATGCACATGGCTGCGCGCGACAAGTTCACGTTTGGGGAGGGTTTGCACATCTGGAGGCACTTTTTAGACACCAAGGACGACGAGCTAACGATGCTGAAGCGGGCGTTTCAGGTGGGGACGCGCCCCGCAGGCTGGCCCACGCTGCGAGTCGCCCTCTGCCTGAATTGTCCCCGGTTTCACCCAGCCACCATTTTAGCGCGATGCACAGCCACGCACACTTCAGGGCCGCGATGTGAACCAGTCACTACCAGCTGATGTCATTACCAGACGTTATCATTGGGTTACCGCACCCGCCCTTTGGGCTGGCAATGTATGATTGTTTTAAATCCCCCCCCCCCCCCCCCCACCCCACACCGAGAAACACTATACTGGTAAGGAGATGTATAAGAATACAAGATAAAAACTGCCTGTATATTCCGACTCGTGTTGCAGAACAACTCATTTTGTGGGCCAGAGAAACCAGTTCAACAACACGTCTTTGCAAATGATGCCAATGAGCGGGATAGACGCAGCCCGCTCATCTCGGTGCCTCAAACTATCGCACGTTAGTTGCACCGTGACGCGTGCCGCAAGCATAAGGGCACCCACTCCTCACCCCGGTCACCTCTGCGGCTGCCGCGACTATCAACACCCATCAAGAGACACCTAAATTAGTCAACAATGGGATCTTTGCAGATTTTGTCGGAAAAAGCTTTTCCGGTGGCCTTATCAATGCCGAGTAAAGACAATTTGCATTAACCGTGTTGGGCAGGATGTTTCAAAATTATGTATAGATATTTACAGAATACAAAATCGGGTGTGAGTTATCCAGATTGCGATCAGGGGATGTTTCTTTGGTGATACGTTAAGCCCTGGCTACGCTTTGGCGACGTCGCTGGATGCTTCGAGCCACAGCTGCATTCGTCCGGCCATTCAAATCTCCACCTTATGGCTGTCCAGGGGCAAAGCAGCTCAGCATGTCGACCCCCCCCCCCCCCCCCCCCTTCTCTCACCATCACGTCCCTTGCGCGCAGTTCTTCGACCGGGATAGCAGCGGCACGGTATCTCAAGCTGAGATGATGGAGTCAAATAGCGAGCTGGAGGAGCCCCTCACGGTAAGCCCTATTACCCCCCCCCCCCCCCCCCCCCCCCCCCCGTCCCGCCCCTCTGCTCGCACACCATCCCAGGGCTACTTCCAAAATCGCGCGGTGTGCGGTGCGGATCACTGTCTCACATGTCGTGCTTTTTTTCCGCCCTCCCAACAACAGGAGCAAGAAATCCAGCTGTTCTTCCAGATCCTGGACACAGGCGGGGACGGGTTACTTCAGTACGAGGAATTTTTCGGGATCATTGGCACGGACTTTAAGGTGCGTCGATGAGGCGGGCAAGGTGTCGCTGGAGCGAATGAAAAACTATTGCCCATCGTTCCGTCGCATCACCCTGCTGTGCCATACCTCAATGGCTTATTTTCGGCCGTTTGCGTCCCGGATCCTCACTCACTCCTCCCCGGGTTTTCTCTCTGTCCCCAGGAGCTGAACCAGGATTTCAAGCTCCCAACAAACTCAATGCATATCACCGGCAGCTTTCTTCAGCAAGTTCAGGGCTTTGACGAAGATGAGGACGAGGATGACGATCAAGGCACGGCGGCTGGGGGCAGCGGGTCGGAGCGCCGGACGCTAAATTGGCTGCCGTCCGTCTGCAACAACAATTCCGAATCCAGGATGGTGTGTGCCTGTCGGGGGCTTTTGGGCTTTGTCTCACCCTAGCACCGCCCGCCATGAGTGCGCCCTTGACGTGATGTGTCTCTGCCCTGCATGTGTATTGCGGAGGTATGTTGCCGCTCCGCCAGGCTGACCTGCACTTGTGCCCTTCCCCAGGTTGAGGGTTCCGGCACGAGGCCGCCTTTGAGACACCACGACGGAACCAACATGTCCTTGAAGAGTTGCCAAAGTAGTGACGACGACGAGGCGGGCGACTTCCACCCAATCCAACCTACCACTCCAAGGGCGACCTTGGTGTTGGAGCCGGCGAAGAAGGAAAATCAGCGCTCGGTGGGGTTTATTGAGATAGGAGCAGGCGAGGAGCACCGCGGCATCCTGGTTCCTGGCTCGGTACACGAGCCGTTCACAAGATAGGAGGGCGTCCTCGCGCCAACCAACCACGTGGGGGCGCCCTGCCACCTGCTTGCCGGCACATCGGCAAGTACCTGTGCAGTCTACTCACAAAGCGCAGGCGGCGAATAGACGCCGACCACTGAATAACGTCAACGCCACGACGTGACAGCTGCCGTCAAATGTAATCATCTTGCGGCCAGAAGCTGCAGTTCTCCAGCCTGCCATGCGGCTGCTTGCTCATATTAGCATTCAGTCTCAGAGTAAAATGCCGCAAATGGCCCGTTGTAGATGAATATTCCGACTTTTGTCTACAGCAGTATTTAATAATTGAACGGGCGCATTATTGTACTGCCATTACTGACTATTGAAGATGAAGCGGGATCACGTGTGACCACTACCACTTCAATTTTCAAAAAGCGCCGAAAAAACATCTACTGGTCCTTGCAAAACATGTTTTTGCCGCACAACTACGTCATCTGCGCACGATAGTTACCCCAACAGGGCCGGAGGCCGCATGCTGAGTAATGGACGACAACAACAGCTCCCATCATTGATTTCTGGGTGTGTTGAACAGTTTGACGCAACTATATGTCAGTTGTGACCTGTGCTCATGTAGCAATTCACAAGCCCCCTACGCCCCATTTCAGTGCATTTTGACCATTGGCACCCCCTCTAAGCAACATGTGAGGAACCATCGTCAATCATCCCTGTGTGGTACCAAATAACGTCACAATAGCAAAAAACTCCGGCGACGTGCAAGAATGACGTCGAAAACGGCTTACTCCCAGTGTGTTGGCACGCCCCCCATTCTCAAATCTGGTCTACGCTGTGCTCCTCTATTGCCTGAGACACCATAGACCAATATGAGCCACCTACCGTTGCCGCTTAATTAGCAAGTGGCGAAGCACTATAAACACTAGCACCATAAACAAGGGCCTACTGCGAGGTCACATGTGACTTTTTGCTCATGGAAAGGGGCACATGATCTGTAGCTTTTGATTTGGAATAGACATTACTTATGGTACGTAGTGAGGTACGAGTCCAGGTGGTAGCATTTCATCGTCACGCGTCGTCTCCTGTCAGAATCATCGTGATATTATCGTGATATACTACGCTTCAAAATAAATGGCAAACCCATTTTTTCCGCCCCCGGGACAGGACTGGCACCAGGGAAACCCTTGCAGGGTCTCCACGACGGCCGTTTAGGCAGCAATCCAGTTACGGAAAGCCCTGGGTAGGCGACGCTCCGTTATAGTCACCAAGCAAATTGCCGAAGCATTCTGCGAGACTAATTGGAGGCCAGTGTTGTCATTTTCAACACTATTGGATCACCTACCGTCTAAAACACTGGAATGAAAATACCCGGCACTGACCACGAAAGGTCCGCCCTACCCGTTTGGGCGTTGGCCTATTCGAGTAATGCGAGTTGGGGCAAGCCCCAACCCGCGGAGCAAAGCATTTCGGGAGTGCGATACATGTGCAACAAAGAAGGCAATGTGAGGGAGGGCGAACCCTACCTTGGGAGGTGCTCACGCGCAACAGGCGCAATCGAAGCGCGTGGCGCCAATCCTAACATAGGGGTATGTTGGGTAGGAGTGCTGGATACAACCCCCATTTTTAGATTGAATTGATTTGGCCGTGTACATTGAGGTGTATGTAGATGTAAAAACGAGGCACGAATTTCGCACATCTCGAGTTAACAGTAGCACAAATACATATTCAGAAAAAATATTTCTACGCGCTGCGCATGATGAGGAGTCTTTGGCATGGTTCTATATCAAGCGTGATATATTGACAGCCCATGGATGTGCTCGCATGGTACTGCGAGCGATCCCGCATCGCGCCTTCCAACCGCTCATAATGCCCACGTACATCAGCGTTACACAAGTGTTACACCTGTCACGAGGCACGTACGAGGCACGTACGTGTGGGCGGCGATTTTTTAGTAATGAATATCGTGAGAGCATCTCAAAAAACCCGTAAGTATGAATTCGGCATATATCGGTGACATTTCTGTCAAAATTCTACGATTTAAGCAGTAGTTTTCGCACCCGAATTAATTTTAAACACCGGCAGGTCACCTGGGCTGTCACCATGGGTGATGCTTCAGCGTCACCTGGGCGTGTGTATGCCGGCAGGGGCCGCATGGCGGCAGAGGCGACCGACGCTGTGGGTACTGGTGATGTGCTGCGATAGCGTTTGGCATGCTCACTCCCAAATAACCCGACTCTTCCCCGTAAGGATTATATGCTGCAACATTATAATTCCTACCTTACGATGACGATACTGTACGGGATTCCCCTACCTGTTGGGTTGAGCGGAGGAAAAGAAGGACCGCGTCCGAAATCGCCTGGAATATGGAAGAATCAATCCCCGTGTCCCAGCTCGGAGGGTTTTCGTAATGCGTTGATACTCATACGGTATCATCTATCGAAAAATGCTCACTAACGACCCTTGCAGTACAGTTCGCTTACCATTAATTTTGCAGCGTAGTGTATCATGCATCCTATTGCATGAACGATTACACAGGGTAACCACAAACGCATTCGGCCGTCGTAGAGACGCTGCAAGGGTTTCACTGGTGCCAGTCCTGTCCCGGGGGCGAAAAAAAAACCCACAAACGCATCTTTCGCGGATGTGACGATTACACAGGGTATACGCGGTATACGACTACAGTACCGGTGTGAATTACTAACAAGGCCAGTAACAATACATCCGCTACCGCTACAAAGCAGTAGTACTAACTAAAGGACCAGCATGCCTTGCTCCTCGGTACAAGGTATGCTGGCCCGTTTTGAGGCTGCTGGCGTGGAGTTCACTCCTTCGGGTCGGGCGGTCGCGCACGCTGATCACGTGGCATGTTGCTCTGGGGGCGACTCCAATCACGCCGCACACGAGTGGGCGGCACATGGCATTTCTGAAGTTTGCCACGACGTGAAGTCCGCCCTAGGCATGGGTCTAGATCCATGTCTAGTCCATGTCTAGATCCTTGTCTAGTCCATGTCTAGATCCATGTCTAGTCCATGTCTAGATCCTCACGAACCCGTCGGTGCTTGTTTCTCTTCCGAAGGGCAGCGACGGCCGGCCGGCCGATGTTGGGCACTGTAGTGGGTATGGTGGTATTCGCGGGAACACGGTTATCGTTATCAATACCACCATTGCCCCTATCCTCGGCGTGTCAAGCTCGGATCCAACGACTGCATTGCGGGCCGCAAAACGCCACAAAATCCAGAAGTGTGACGAGGGTGTCCGAAACGCCGTCGGCATGCTTCGCTTTGTGCCTTTCGCCGTCTCCGAGTTTGGCTCGCTGGTCCGCACGTTGAGGCTGTCTTGGTGGAGCTCGCGAAGTCGCGAAAGCTAGCCACGCGCACACTTGCCAGAAAAACGGCCGGCTCAAGTCTGCGTGGCGCCGCCGTTTCTCCTTGCTTATCAACATGGCGCATGCAGACAACGTTCTTGGCGGGGTCGTGGCGGGGCGCGCGGCACGTGATGGTGCTCCTGCGCCCACGTCGCATCGCTCGTCAACATGTGTTGCTCTGACCGGGTCATCGGATGCAAGCGCACTCGCCGCGGCTTATGGCCCACCCCTAGGCTGATGGCCCACCCCGGTGCTCCCCATTGGTTTTCTGTTTCCCTTTCGGTTTTTCTGGTCGTTCCTTGGCTTTCAGTGTTTCCCTTGACCCCTTGGTTCCTTGGCAACTTGGCGACTCCGCCTTGGTTCCCTTGGCTCTTCCTTGGTTCATGGCTCCATGGCCTCATGCGTGACCCTTGGTTTCATGCTTATATCTCTCTTTTGCTGGGAACCTTTCACAAATGCTTTTAGTTCTGCTTTTAGTGCGCACATGTTAAAGCACTGATGTAAGAAATAATAAAAAAGATCAATACAATACTAAAAGCAAAAGTAAAGGATCAACACAAATACAGCAGTATTGGTACGACCTGGTAGCGAGTTAGCGACTTGTCGCTTTTTCGATGTCGTACTCGCCCGTCAATTCGCGATATGTGCAATAGTTTTTTTTTCGCCCCCGCGACCTACAGGACTAGCAACAGTGAAACCCTTGTGGCGTCTCTAGTGCCTCGGCCAAATATGTTGTATGTACAATAGAAAGTATGGGCCCACTTCTATGGGCAAAACTGGCATGATGGCCACCAAGGCGTCAGGGGACGTCCCCCGAGCCCGAAATAGTATACTTAAGTTGACCCGGGCCCGCTGGAGTCCGTAGATCGGCCAGAACAGGGCGACCGCGACCACCCACCCACCTCTTATCCATGAGGAAACCTATCGAGATCAACAGCCGTGTGGCCGCCCGTCGTAGGCTATTTGAACCCGTTACCCTCGGCAGAGTACGCCAACGGAGGGCCTTGAAATTTGGTAACGTTGTCGAGTCGGTCGCCAACAACAAATTCCGCATCAGGTGGGATGATTGACGGCACAGAGTCATGCGAGACCACAACATACTGAAGCTGCAGCCCGCCGGCGCAGGCATCCTGCCCGAGGTGTGTCTCCTCTACCACCATGAACTCGTCTAATACCTTGCCTAGACAGTATGCCTTGTTGACGTGTGTGGGTGGCGCGGCCGTGCGATTGCGTCTGTCCCCTCGCGGAATTTGAATTTCTTCAAATATTAGAAAGACAACTGACTGCCCTACGCCCCGCAGGCCAGAGCACTGTCGACCGCCCTCTTCACAGCGCCGAGACAAGCTATATATGCCCTGCCCGTCAGCTCCCGTTCGCTCCGGAAGCGCCATGGTGTCGTGGCGCCTCTCACGGCGCCCCCGGCTGTTCGTCGTGGCCCAGTGCCCAACCCCCAATCCCGTCCGAACCCCGTGCCGCCGTTCCTCGCCGCCGACCATGTTCCGTCATCCGGCGTCGCGATCCCTGTGACAAAGGTGCTTGACCAGCCGGATATACCACTCGATCCAGTCCAGACCGAGTCTACACCTGACCGTAGCGTCACGGTACGGCTGGCTGTAGAGTCAGCGGCCAGGTCGATTGGCTGGACCCGGCACCGCCACATGACCGCCCATGAGCTCGCGGTTTACGGCATCAACCGCCGCACGGACTAGGCCGCCACCGGGCAACCCTCTCCGTAACCAAATCTCATTCTCATGACCTTCCTTCCCCGGTCGGCTGCCGCTGATGGTTGCTCCTCCGCAGTGCCCTGGCCGGAACCTGTGGTGTGATGATGGTTCAGCGAGCTACAACATCTTACAAGGCGAGGCTTCTGTTACGAGCGCGGCCCGGGTAGTATTAGTACTATGTACTTAAAATCCGTTAATGATGCCGACGCGACCCGTGTTGTATATGATGGTGTTGTATTTATGCCATACACCATATTTGGCCGAGGCACTGGGACGGCCGTTTATGAAAGTATGAAGTAACTTGATAGTTGAATCAGCGATGCGTCGATTTTTCAGAAATTTTAAAGCAACGGGTTCTGTATCACTGGCCTACAGTTCCATGAATTGCATTGCCAGCGCTTTGAAGTAGCGACTAGGAACTCGCGTGTGGCTTGCATAGAAGTCATCTTGCGCAGCGTTTCGAGCGGCGGCTCCACCGGATTATAGCACTTGGTAGAACATGTCAGTAGGTAAGCGCTTGTGACGACTAGCGAGTACCATTTTTCCATTTTTTCCGCCCCCGGGACAGGACTGGCACCAGTGAAACCCTTGCAGCGTCTCTACGACGGCCGTTTAGGCAGCGATCCAGTTACGGAAAGCCCTGGGTAGGCGAGTAGCGAGTAATCGTTACCAGTGGCGAGTATTTAGCGAGTACCAGTAGCGGGCTCCACCAGATTATAGCACTTCGTACTACATGTCTTTAAAAGCGCTTGTGACGACTAGCGAGCGAGTACTTTTTTTTTTCCATTACCAGCAGCGAGTAGCGAGTACCAGTACCAGTACCTCCCTGGTTTAGGGTTTTCATCCCGCCTTATGCGGGATGCGGGCCGCTTTTAGGCGGCTTGCTGTGTTGATTTTCTAATTCTGGGGAACTGCCCTTTTTGTAATTCACACCAGTACCTCCCTGGGGAACTGTCCTTTTTGTAATTCACACCAGTACCTCCCAAGACTCCACAAGACTCCACAAGACTCAAGACATGAAGACGGAGGCAGTGCTCATTCTCGCGTGGGCTTCAGGCAGCTTTATTGAAGCTGCCCGTGACGTTGTACTACGCGGTAGGCTGTTGTTGCTTACGCTTTTGTAATTCAAACCAGTACATACGCTTTTAGGCGGCTTGCTGTGTTGATTTTCTAATTCTGGGGAACTGTCCGTTTTGTAATTCACACCAGTACCTCCCAACCGTGAGATCGTAATCTGACGGCTGTGCAATTAAGAACCGTGGGCGGGCGGGTGGATTACAGTACTTAGTGGTGTATTCCAGTAGATAAGCGCTTTAGTCATGCACCTATAGGCCCGATCCGCACTATACGGGTCCCCGTACGGCAATAAAGCTCACCGCCGAAAAATCGTCGCTTCGCTGGATAAACCTACAGGTGTACGTCGCGATCCAACTACGGAAAGCCTTGGGGTCGTCCTCGCGCGTGTGATTCTGGTACAAATCTCTGCCGGTGTGCAGATGGCCAAGTCTGATGCGTGTGCTCGTGCCCACTCCACGTCTTCTCATGTTACTGCTTCCACCCCGCAGTCGCTGTAGAGGACCTTTCTGATTGCCCTTTTCTTTGGTGATTTCCGATATCGCCTTCTGCTGCTAGCTCATGTAATTATATATTCTGGTACAAAAGCGGTTGTACAGGTAGTGCTAAGGATTACTACCCTTAAACAAGTGGTCCACCGCTTGCGACATCAGTAGTCGCTTCCGGGTACTGGTGTGAATTACGAAAATGCACGTAACAAATCCACTGAAAAAGACAGCATTAAAATATCAACACAAGACGACGCTAAAAAGCGGCCCGCATTTCGCACGAGGCGGGATAGATAATGATGTGCGCCCGATTCAGAGTCCGGGCGACTCGAGCGCGTGTGTGCGAGGGTAATCCACGGATGCACTGTGCAACTTCGGCAACGGGATGGCGGACGAATCTGCTCCGGTTGATGATGAGGGAGCGAGCACGGTCTCGAGCCGCCACCGAGCTGATTATCCCGGGATAATCTTGCGAGTAAGGCCTCCTGCTGAGCCCGGGTGGTGCGCCGACTGCCCCGCGATGAGAGAGCAATCCGATCCGCGGCTAAGCATGCGACCGTGCGGCGCATTCCTTGCTCACCGCACCCATCGTACCAAAGACCATGCCAATGTACTTAGACATGTCCGAGATGTCTCGAAGTGCGCCCTTCTGTCCCGGCTCGGTGTTGTGCCATGACGCATCCCCCACTTCCAGCCCTTGTTGCATGTCGCCCATCAACACGGAGCGCTCAAACCGATCCACAACCGCGGCCTAGGGCACCGCTGTGTACTTGAGCCCGTACCACATGATATTGTCAAACTCCAGCGGCGTGGGCTTCAAGCTCCGGGAATCATAGCTCCCTGTCACTACGCTGGGCGCCGGGAGGGAGAGCTTTGAGCCTGGCACCAAGTCTTGGAGTTCATCTTTGCGTACCATGTTCCCGAGAGAAACTGCCCACTCGCGCAAGTCATCCACCTCCCGTCTTACACCGATACCCATATCGCAAACACAGTGATCGCGAAAGGCATATGCGATAGCATCGTATTGTACACGCCAGTGAGCGTCTCCATGTGCCGGAAGATTCGTCATGAGCGCGTCGCCATAGAGGTCAAGAGTGACAAGGCTGTGCTTTTTATGAGGGGAAAATGATCTGGATGTCAACCACTAGGGCCATGCATGGGCTAGGCAGAAAAAGTACCCGGCAGCGGCCTCCCGCAACTCACGTTGCGGAGTAATGACCGTCGGCGCGCTGGGATGGCCACCGGTCATATGCCCAACGCCGCGTTGATATGGCCGAACAAGATGCATTCCCCACACATGACAGGCATAGTGCTCACCTCATTATGAAGCCCATCGTGGTTGGCCTGGTCAGGAATGCCATCAGCTCATTTTGCGAACGACGCATCCTTCGCCTCCCGCTCCATCACGCCCATGCACTGGTATGAAGTAACTTGACAGTTGAATTAGCGATGCGTTGATTTTTCAGAAAATTTTAAAAGAACGGGTTCTATATCACTGGCCTACAATTCCATGAATTGCATTGCCAGCGCTTTGAAGTAGTCGCTACCAGCAGCGAGCGTTTGCATTGCCAGCACTTTGAAGTACCAGAGTTTTTCTCCATTACCAGCAGCGAGTAGCGAGTACCAGTACCAGTACCAACAGTACCAGCAACGAGTAGCGAGTACCAGTACCAGCTCACTCATCCATCCCGCCTCATGCTCGATGCGGGCCGCTTTTAGGCGGCTTGATGTGTTGATTTTATAGTACTACTTTTAGCAGTAGGTGGATTTGTTACTGCCCTTTTCGTAATTCACACCAGTACCAGCAGCGAGCGTTCGCACTGCCAACGCTTTGAAGTACCAGAGTTTTTTTTCCATTACTAGCAGCGAGTAGCGAGTACCATTACTCATAGCCTCCCAACTGTGAGATCGTAATCTGACGGCTGTGTAATTAAGGACCGTGGGCGGGTGGGTGGGCGGGTGGGCGGGTGGGTGGATTATAGTATTTAGTAGTACATGCCAGTAGATAATAAGCGCTTTAGTCATGCACCTATAGGCCCGATCCGCTGCACTATACGGGTATACGTACGGCAATAAAGCTCACCGCCGAAAAATCGACGCTTCGCTGGATTTTGAGATCAAGACAAGCCGTTTAAAAGCGACCAAAAGCCCGCGCGCGCGAGGCGGGATGGATGGATTTTGCGCGCTTTGTTGGGAGTCCGGGCCACTCGTGCGCGTGTTGTTGTCTGCAGTAAGGGCGATCTTTGGACGCGCTGTGTAGCTTCGGCAATGATGGGAGGGGATACGAATCTACGCCGTCTGATGAGGTAGCGTGCACGCTCTCAACCCGCGCCGCTACCACGCTCGATACTCCGATGAAGTCTCCAACGAGCAAGGCCTTTTGACGAGCTCGGGTGATGCACTGAATGAGGTGCCTTGCGATGAGAGGGCGCTCCGTCCCGCTGCCTGGCACACGACAACTAACGCGTACTGATACCTTGCGCCGCACCGCACCGTCGGCGCACCCCCTTGCTCACCTGAGCCACGGTGCCTAAGACCGTGCCCAACTACGACATGCATGTATGTCCATGACGATGAATGCTAGTACGAGTACGAGTTAACGGGAAATACTATATATGTACACTGCTACTGGTACCGGTACAGCACGTATATACTCATAAATTGAAGTAAAGAAAGGATTAAAGCACCCTCGGACCATGGGCGGAACCCTGTATCACTGTATGTCCAGAGCGTTAACTACAGGTACCCGGTACCGGTATGCAGTCGGTAGCGTGCAATTCTCCACGGACGCTGTCCGCCTCTCATCGTTAGTTAGGCCTAACCGATCCGAGTATCGCCTCATCCGAACCTGCCCGAAGTAGGGCTACTAATGGGCTATGCGACAGGTCAAAATCCGTATACTTGTGTACATACGGTATTCCAACACGAGCATTAATTAAAGCAGAGAATAGCGCCCTAAGCTTTGATGAAACGCAACTATATTTAGTTCTTACCAGGGCGACAAAAGAAATTGCTCATAATTCCCTACCCCTTTAATTTGGGATTTTTAAGGGGATACAAACGCGTATCCCTGAATATCCACACTAGAACTGTCCCATGGGTACGAGTAAGGATTACATATCTCCAGATGTGCGCATCTTCGATACCTGCTGAATGCATTATGCAGGAAATAACACGGAACCAACAAAGATTAATCGTACTGGTACGGACAGAAGTACACCAGTACACCTAAGTCTTTGCACATAGAAATCCGCGCGTATCCTCGCCTCGGTGCCCAAGCCATGGGGCCCCGGGGCCATGGAGCCTTGTACTCCAGTGTATGCAAGCCTCCTACGCCAAGGAGGCAGCCGTTTCTCCCGGTTATCGCACTTTTAGAATTGTTCTTCGGCAATGGCATTGCTTGGCACATGGCTAAAACCACAGAAAAAACGGGCGATGAATAGGGGGCAACTTGTTGGCGGCATAGCTACCATCCTTCGCATACGCCCGCGCGCTGCCGGTGGTGGGTGGACGTATGCATGCGCTGTAAGACCACCGAGATTGAGCCCAATCCATGCACGCTACCGATGCAATTTATGGTATTTCCATGAGAGTGTGCCAGTAATCCCGTCGTCGTGATGGGGCCAATCATCCCACAATTTTCCAAGCTGCAAGATAAGCGCCGTTGGCCGCGCCTCCCTGGGTGATATTAGCACACATAAAGTGCCTTCGATTCCATAGGTGCATGCTTATACCGCCCGCACCGTAGGCTAAGCGCGGGCTGCCCCCTCGGCAGCAATGTCGCCTCTGCTGCACATGTCTGCGCGCATGTTGTTGGCACACATGTCACCCATCATCCAAAGGGAAAAGCCAAAATGATGACAGGGTCCGCGCGACATGGAAACCTATCAAAGGGGTCCTCGCGCCTGGGAGCTTGCGTGGAAGGGCACATAACATGCCCCCATCATGCGCCCCCATCCACAGTGAGTGGGCTGGCTGGGATACCAGAACAGGCGGGGTAACTTTGACAGGCCATAACATTTCGGCGTTTTATCAGATTGGGCTGAAAATTAGTCCGTTGAAAAGCGCAGGGCACGGGCTTTTAACCGCAATAATTTTCAGCCCAATCTGATAAAACGCCGAAATGTTATGAATTAAATCGTGATTGCAATATTCCTGCTTCTTGCAGGGCGAACGGCCAGTTTGCAAATGTCACATGTAGCCCGCTAGCTGAACATAGACTCCAAACCATGCGCCGCGCGGCATGGGGTAGGTGGCCAAGACATGTATCTCGGCGACCATGGGAGAAAAAAACGGTTCTTTATGTCTAAATGTTGGCGTGCCGTGCGCTCAAACCGTTCACAGCCCGGCCGTGCAGCACTTGTTACACTAGCAGTGCCGCATAACATGCGACGCGCGCGCCACGCGCAACGTCGCATTGGCCCTGGCACACCATGTGCACGCTCTTTCATGGTTATCCTTGCAATGGCTGCAACGGCGTAGACTATGCGTGGGTTTACCGACTTGAGGCGACCAAACCCAAATCATACCCATAAAAACATGCAAAGACTTATGTGGGCTGCTGTATATGCGACCCGCGTATCCCATAGGCTAGATGATTAGTTACACCCACGTTAGTTACACCCCAAGCGCTAGATGATTAGTTACACCCACGTGAGACAGACACACAAAGGCACACACGCATGCACACACCGGTAAATGGCTAATAGTAATGTGCGATAAGTCCACTACCAGCGGCGAGGCGTTCCCTTGAATGAGTACCACCCCCCGCTGACCGCTATTTGACGAGCATATACTCGTGAATGCTAGCCGCGAATGGCAATCTCCACACTTGACTGCGGCCTGCCAACGGCATTGTCGCATAATAGGTTGTTATCTCCAAAGAGCACCGCCATACACGGCTCATATCATAATCCATCAGGATAGAAGTATACCATTCAATAAACTGGTGATGAGCTGCTCATGGTCGGATGACTCATGTAGTAAATGTTCACCTCTGGCAAAATGGAGCCATGGGGCGAGCTTGAAGAATATCAAGCACGCACCCGTCCACACATAGGTTGAATGTGTGGAAGACGAGACTTCCATCTGGGGCCGTTGCTTTGGGTCACCGCAGTTCTAGGGCTGGAAAGCTCCAAGCAGATAGTTACCGGAGGCAGAGCAATCATGACAATGTCGCAACCAGGAGTGCCGCATGATCTCTGTGCACACAACGCATCAACTGCGCCTCGCAAGGGCAGGGCAGTTGGCATACACAGCAGGGGCATAGCTGCAGTGGCACAGGGGCTGCATGCATATCCCCCACATGTATCAGTGGGGCATGTGTCGTGAATGAATATGATTACAACGCCACATGGTCACGGACTTGTTGCAGTTGAAGGTTTCGGAATACTCAACCAGCTCTTGCGTTGTGGTCCGGCTGCGGTGCTGCGGCGCGGCGACGTGGTCCAGCACTGCTGCCAGTCCAGTCGCACTGCCGGATACAGATGATACCGGAAGATGACTCGGAAAACTGCGCTGGAAGGGGCAGCATTTCAGCCACTTCCGCGCGAGCGACGCAAAGGAGAAGTCTGGTAGACAATGTGACGCCAGACTCCTTCCGCTTAAGGCACAACGCACGTAGCTTGCTTCGGAGTCCCCATGTGAACGTCTTCTATGTACTGTTTTGTTGTTGTGATGACCCGGTCCTTCTGTTCTTTCTGTCACTCCGTTCCTTATGCTGTAGGGGAGGCTGCTTCCCTACAGTCCCCCCAAAGGGAACCCGCGTGTGAAGCGACGGCGACGGTGGGGTGACCCGGTGCTCGTTTGGGTACCCTGCGCTCGGGCTCGCTTCGGGCTTCTGGACAGTGATGGCTCCTCCTACATCTTCAGGTCGACACCCCGCAGCGCGGCCTTCTCCAGGAGCCCCGCCCTGTCCCGCAGCTGGAAGCAGCCGCCCACCTGCAGGGAGGACAGCGCTCGGAGCGAGCCAAGCAGGTGCTGCAGCCCGGCGTCCGTGACGCGCCGACACTTGCGCAGGTCGAGGGCGGAGAGAGCGGGCAGGACGGCCAGCTGGGCAAGCCCAGCGTCGGTAACGAATGGGCAGCGCGGTAAGGTGAGGGTCGTCAGGCTGCTGAGGTGCGACAGCACGCTGAGCGCATCCTCGTCCACGCCCTGCAAGGTGAGCAGCGGCAGATTCTTATGTGGTTGATTCGGGGTCCAATATGAGTAGCTGCGCCCTATATTAGAACAACCCCGTGCCCGTGGGACTAAAAAATTCGCCACCAAGAACGCGCCGGCCCAATACAGCGCAAATCCAGACGAAATAGTACCAGATCGGTAAAGAATTTAAAAGCCTGGCAGGCGGCCCTCCCAAGTCTCTTGCACACACTTGCTTCCTGCTGCGCGGGCCCTCCGAAGGAGGAGTGAAATGAACATCGGTACACGACATCAGGATCAAGGCAACATAAGCAATATACTGACAGCAGCGACTGCAGGCACTCGTACTTGTAGACAGTAAGGACGGAGCAATGACCGGCAAGGCACCAGCCACAGTGCAGGAATTCAAAAAACACGGTCATTGCACTTTTGGCCCTGTTCAGTCAGGCGAGATGGATGGATCCAACATTACATGGTTGAAACTCTTTGCGAAGATTGATTCTGGTGCGCGTATAACAGACGTAAATGTTAACAGCGTTTCCGATGTATTGACGGGGAGGACACAGACTGCCCTAAGCATGGGGAAATTGTCGACATTCAGGTCCGTGCAGCCACTTGGAAGCTGGTGAAACAGGCGCCCTTGAAGTCTTATTGTACAAATCACAATTTGGGTGCGTTTTGCCCCCCCCCCCCCCCCCCCCCAACACACACACGCCCACTCCTCCTCAAATAGGGGAAAATATCATACATGCTGTGATGTATGTGAAAATAAATCACAAATACATCACGCAATTCTCGACGCGGTATGACGAAATGGTGCGTTATTTCTGAGACCCGCAAACCCAGTTGAATCACCCAGGTCTTGACGCGGCTACCAGATGAAGGACACAAATAGAAGGAGGGAGCAGGGGGAGAGAGGGGTGGGTGGGGGGGGGGGGGGGGGCGCACACACCTGGCAGCTTCCCAGCTCCAGCGCCTCCAGATGGGGCAGCCCCGCCAGGCTGGCGAGCTGGGGCCCGCCCACGCCAGCCAGCCCATTTAGCGACAGCTCTCGAAGGCCGCCCATGGCGCTGAGCACCGCGATGCCAGCGCCGCTGTCGAGGCCCGCGCAGTGGCTGAGCCGCAGCGCCGTGAGGCCGGGCAGGGCGGCCAGCGGGGCCAGCCCGGCGGCGCTCACGCCACGGCAGCCGCTGAGGTTGAGGCATGTGAGGGCCGAGGCGCCGGCGAGGCCACGCAGGCCGCTCTCGCTGAAGCCCTCGCTCCATGCCAGGCTGAGCGTCGCCAGGCGCGGGGCGCATGCGCCCAGGCTGGTGAGCGCGGCATCGCTCACGTGGGAGCACATGCCAAGGCGGAGCGTGGTGAGCGAGGCTAGCGCGGAGAGCCTGAGGAACGCGGCTGCGGGCAGCCGGATGCAGTGGCTGAGGTCGAGCTCCGTGAGGCGCGGGAGATTAGCGATGGCGTCCAGCGAGTCGAGGCGCTTACAGCCAGGGAGCAGCAGCCGCGTGAGGCCGGGTGCGGAGGCCATCGCGCCGATGAGAGCGTCGCTGCCCACGTCGGGGCAGCCAGAGAGGTCAAGCGAGGTGAGGGCCGGGCTGGCGGCCGCCGCAAGCGCGCCGAGTGCGTCATCTGACAGCGCCTCGGCGCGCGCAAGGCTCAGGCTGGACAGGCGGCCAGCGAGCGCGCGCAGCATGGCGGCCATCGCGGCGTCGGAGAGGGCGGGGTTGTCGGAGAGGTCCAGCACGGTGAGGGCCGGCGGGGCGGCCTTGGCGAGGGCGGCCAAGTCGGCATCGGTGAGCGAGCAGGCGGAGAGCGCCAGGGTGGCTAGGCAGGGGAGGGCGCCCAGCGAGGCGGTGGCGCCGGGCGGCAGGCTGTCGAGTCCCGCGATATAGAGGGACGCCAGGCCGGGCACGGCGGCACCGAGGGCCGCCAGCTCCGCCGCCGTGAGGTTGCCGGTCGCGGGCCCCAGGCGCAAGCCTGCTAGCTGCGGCGCCGCGCTCGCCAGCCCTGACGCGTCCAGCACACGCGGCGACAGCACCAGCGGAAGCCGCGCGGCGGCGGCAGCCCAGCCGCGGCACACGGAGCGCGCGGTGCCAGGGTCGGCTGCCGCTGCGGAGGCCAGCAGCGCGGTCAGCAGGCCCTCGGGCAGCTCCCCCCAAGGGCGTCCCGCAACCTGCACCGTGAACCCACACCCACAGGCACACCGCGTTCAGGGGCTGACTAGGCTGCCCTTTCGCTCCTATTCGGGTCACAGTTGGATAGCGACCTAGAGCATGAATATCTTGAAATGCATGTACGACCGTAGATCTGATTCATGGTGATAACTACCTGTTACTGTTACTAATCTCAAGAGTCAGTCTAAAGTCCAACCTCTTTTAACGCGACCAGGGCAGGGGCGGGTGCCAGACTGCCTGGAGGGCATGTTGGAACAACCCCAAGCGTTTCTGGGGCCAGTCTATGGCCTTATTCTAAGGCCTGTAGGGATGGTCTGTGGACTCGTCTGGGGTCAACCAGTGCACGGTGGCCGTCATGGGAATTATGTCGGTGACGCGGCCACCGCCCGATTGAGCCTGATGCGAAACAACGCTGGCGCCAACTTCCCCCTCGTCCAGATGCACCCGTGGCTCACACGCAGTGGCTGGGAGACGATCAGGCCACCACATCCACTTCTATACCTTAAACGTCGTTCGTGCTGTCGTATTTGAAGGGGTAAGGGGGCCAAGGGACGTTGCCATGCGGGTAACGACGGCCACCGAGGGTGAGCGCGTCATCACCCACTACCGCCCAATGCTCAGTGGGCCCACCACCGCGGAGCAGGTCCTCTAGACATCACCGCTTTCCGTGTGCTATGACTGCTAGTGCATTTTTGAGTCCCTCTCAGGTGTCACGGTGGATGTTACGGCTAAAAGTGAGTTGCAACGTCTGCCGTGAAAACCCAATCGACTGGCCTTCGATGCGCGCAGCGGAGGCCAGTCGGGTGCTGGCTGCCGGCAAATGCCAAAGCTGAGCCCGACCGGGCTCCATGCCCAAGCTTCTTTGCCCAGGCGGTTGTGGTAGCCCCCATAGCTGTTGTATACGAGTCTTGGACTGATAGACGGCAAAGTCTTCTGCGGGTGTGGTGCTTGACGGGGGTCCTCGGTCGGGCGGGTGACGCAGAGGTGGGTGTTTGACATAGTGTTCTTTTAGTAACACTTCCACCCACGCTAATTTCGCCCGGCCTCACAGCTCAGACTTTTGGTGCATGCCCTACTGGGCCATGCCAGCACCACCCTATGTGCCCGCTGTGGAGGGTCAAATGGGTGCTGAGGCGGTTTACGGCCTGCGCGGTGTCTCGCAGCCACTGCGAGTTAACGCTCCCATGATATTACTAATAATAGTGGGTTAAAACTCAACCAATAAGTGCTTTATGTTAAATTGAAAATATAATACCAGCAGATACGAAGTACTGGTACCTGTCGCACACAGCAGCCTGCTCCCACTTGTACCGATGACATATTTTCAGCATGTACTCGTAGTCGCTACAAGGGCTGGGCTGAACTCGGATTTCCCGTACTGCAGCCTGCAGTTCAGTACTGAAGGCTGCACTGAAGCCTGCAAACTGCAGCCTGGAGCGCAGCCTGCAGTGAGTGCGGCCTGCAGTGAGTTCAGCCTGCAGTGCTCGGAATATCACAGCAGACGCGTGTTTGGCAGTATATAATGTGCAGAATAATGCAAGCTGAATGCCATGCATCGGGTCCAGAAAAGTTTTACTACTCTTACTCGCCGCCCGCCCCCACCACCCCCGCGTGCGGCCCGGAATTTGATGCCAGCTGCCACGGTCGGCCGCACTAGCTAGCCTTCCCAGCCATCGATAAACACCTACAGGTTGTCGGCGGCTGGAATCCGCCACCGTATGGCTGGGGGTACGTATCAGCGGGAGTCATAATCGTTCGATACAAGTACAAGTACAAGAACAAGTACAAGTACAAGAACAAGTACAAGTATTGGGGGGGCGATCGCAAAGAAAAACGTCTCAGACGAGCACACTGTCTTTAATGCCGCGGCTAGCCTGCGCGTTGTGCCATGGCACCTATCCCAACGACGCGGAGGCGTGAGGATAGATGCTGGTGAGGGAAGTGTGGGTGGGGCGGTGGGCCTCGGCGGGGTGTGAGCTCCGATGTCAGCGGGATGTAGCGCAAAACAATGCTTGTGCGTCGCTTGTGACGGTCGCAATAACCGCCACCGTTATGTTAATTGTTTCCAGTGCCCGTGGCCCTGCTCACAACCTTGCATAATCCCAGCAGGTGGTTTGGCTTGGCCGCTAAGTTTGAGTTCCTGCACTGCTGCCCGTTTCGGCCTGTACGGCAGGCTGCAGTGCAGTAGCCTAACTGAAGGCTGCAGTCACTGAAGCCTGCAGCGCAGTACTTCCTGAAGCCCTACCCTGGTCGCTACCCGACTACCCGAGGTCGCTATGTGAGGGGATGTCGAAAACGCACGTAAAAGTAGGTTTCAAGTTCCATCACTAGTCGCTCCTGTGTAGTGATTAGCCGCGACCGATAGTCCCTACCGGTACCGTCCGGCCGCTAAAATGAATTCCCTGTGCTGGACACACTGTATGTATTTACTTCGGTATGAAGGGGTCACACAGTGACATAGTGACACACACACCGCATTCGCGAATATGCTACTTCCAATAATCCGTGGTCGGTTGCCTTCGTACAGGCCGGACTACCGGTACCTGTACCTCATCTATACATGGTTTTCCTGTGCCGGGGCTCTACGTGTACCGGTACCTCAGACACGATTTTCGTGTGGCGGGCTCCACCCAGTAACAACACCATCCGACGCGCAATATCGTCGCCTTATCAGCACCGGTAAGGCGACCCACTTCATATCTCAGGTGGCAGGCTGCCAAACGGCGACACCGACAAGCCGCGTTTAGTGAAGGGCGCTATCTGGTGGAGAGCGCGTATTTGGGGGATGAGCTGGCTTCGAGAGGGGGAACGCGGGGACCTGCTTAGGATTTAAGTACTGGTAAGGACGACCTATCAATATACGCCACTAGTGTGATGGACCTGCCGCGGATATATTTTATGTGGCGACTGTACGAGCACACTGTTAGTATACTCGTACTACTCAGGTCGGACAGAGATAAAGAACTACCAGTACCGTACCGCTTATGTGGTGCAGCCTGGCGCGTGTCGATCGTAGGGCACCCGTTGCGACTTCTCGGCGGCTTCAGCCCAGCATGCTGCTGCTGCCAGCCCGGCAGGGGCAAGGCATGCCTACTTCCCAACTGTTTAATCGGGGCTGCGAACCGGAAGGTTGGGGGCCAGGGGACAGACGGGGACAAGCTGTGGGGTTCCGCTGGGCGGACTGGCGGCTGGGCGGGCGGAATCCTCTCACCGGTTGGCCGGCTGCTGTGCCTCTTCTTCGCCCGTCGTTGGCGCTCTCCGCGACCTCGTCGCCGGTAGCGCGGCCCGAGGAGGACGTTCCTGATCCGCCAATACGCCGTAACTCGTCGGCCTCCCACAGCTTCTCTGCTAGCAAGGCGTACATTTCGCGCCGCTCCGGCTGACCTCGAGGTTTGGGGCGGCAGTCCCCGCTGGAGAGCCGGATTGAGTTGGGGTGACTTCCGGGGGTGAGGAAGGCGTCGCTCAGAATAATCCCCAATAATTAATATTAGGGTCTCCTCGTCCAATCAGATTTGGAGCGGCGAATCTGCCGGACGCGGGCGCGGTGGCGCGCGGTGGCGGCGTCGGCGCGAACCCGATCCCCGAGGGAGACCGAAGGGACCGCGATATCCCGCCAGCAGGGCGGCTACAGGCGGTAGGGCGCAGATACATACGGGCCTCCGCGGCACACAACCAGACATTTTTATATATAGCGACTAGACACTAGACTTTGGATACCATTTGAATACTACGACTGCACTCGGGCGGGTGTACCACTAGCGACTATGGATACCATTGGAATATCCGCGATACCCGTACAGTCGCTACTACTGGCGTCCGCCCGTACATGCGGACGTGGGTCACGTGGCGTACATGCGCAACAGGGTACGCGTATATACAACGGCCACGGCGGCAAGTGGCGCGCATCGTCAGGCGGCATTTGAGGCAACATCGTCGATCGCTGGTTGGAGTCGGTTTCGCTAGACTCTTAAGCACAACTCCGACAAGTCATAGTCCACTTGGAACGATACCATAACAGAAGTAGCATAGTCGAGCTGAAGCGCGTCCAAGCTATCGTAGATGAGGATGATACTGTCCTAGCGTCTCTCAGTCGCTCGGGTTGATAAGCTCTGCAGCCTCGGAGTAGGACGGGGAAGTCGTACTCCGCCCAGGCGAGCTGCTGGAGGCGGCGCGGGGCGGGGAAGTCGTACTCGTACGTACGTAGCTGGAGGATAGAGCGACAGGTGCTCCGCAGCCCACAGCTTGTCGACTCCGGTGGGTCCACTTTGCAAGCTAGGCTCGGAAGCGCCCCGTCGCCTCGCGCCGCTGGAATACAGACGGCATGCCGCCGCCGTCAATCCAGGAGTTTGAGTTTCATGAGCGGCTCGGGAAAGGTGCGTCGGGCGTCGTCTACCGAGCACTCCGACGGAAGGATGGCCGAGAAGTTGCCGTGAAAGCCATAGACGTGAGCGACATGGAACCAGAGGTGCGGCAGGTCTCATATATTCGACCCTGCTGTCGCGCAGCTTGTTGGACGAAGAAGTTGGTGAGGGGTATGACCGCTGCGGGGGGCGGCCAAGCGTGCCGCGCGTGCTAAACCGTCCGAACACGCAACCCTTTTGATGCATCAGGAGAAGGAAAAGCTGGTGAAGCTAATGTTGGTTGAGGTTGAGGCTCTCGCGAAGATGCAGAGCCCATACATCATCCACTACTTTGGCTCTTTCATGTATGATGAGCAGATGTACCTGGTGACGGAGTACGCACAACAGGGCGACCTGCACAGCTACCTGAAATCCCAGGACACAGCGCTCCCAGAGTCAACAATATGGCGGCTGTTGATACAGGTAGAATTCTCGCCCAGCCACTGTTTCCCCCGTCCGCAGAGCCGGCACTGTCTGACAGCCCTCCCTCGACACGCACCCCCGCAGGCTGCAATGGGCCTGCATCACATGCACTCAAAAAGAATCCTGCACCGCGATATCAAATCCCTCAACATTTTCCTGGATGAAAACTTTGATGTCAAGGTAAGGCATGAGGCTTCGCATGATGCAGCACCAAGCGTGCATGCGACGACAGGGTTGCGGCTGGTATGCCTCGGGTGAGGGCAGCATGCAGCAGGCTCGCCTATTTTGCGTTGTGTTGGCGGTGCAGAAGTGAGACTAACATCTTTGCTGGTGCATGGTGGCCTGTGGATCAGATTGGGGACATGGGGATTAGCAAGATCATGGGCACAATGACCAACTTTGCCACGACCCTCGTGGGGACGCCCTACTACCTCAGCCCGGAGCTGTGTGAAGGACTGTCGTACAACGAGAAGTCGGACATGTGGGCGCTGGGGATCGTTCTGTATGAGTGCTGCACTTGCGGCAAAAAGCCGTTTGACGCGGAGAGCCTGGGACCGCTGGTGATGCAGATCATGCATGGTGTGTACACCTCCATCGAGGGCTATAGCTCGGACCTCATCGAAATCATCGATGGGCTACTGTGCCATGACATGGGCGACCGCCTGGACACGTATGCGCTGCTAAATAGTGCAGCCGTCCGGGGCAAGGCAGAAGAGCTTGGGCTTGACCTGACGCTGGCTGCACGTGACCTGTCAGCCGTGGAGATAGAGTCCAGCGTTGCCCGGCTCGGCTTCAGTGGGTCTTCCAGTGGAGCTGACTCCAAGCTCCCAGGCAAAGGGGCGCCCTAGGATTGTGGCGAGGTACGGGCATGGCAGCGAGTTGCATGGTCTTGTTTTAGTACGGGTCGATATTTGTGTGGAAGCAATCCATGGAGTCATTGAAGTGCGCGGAGTCCAGTCCAAGTCCTGACAGTATCCACTTAGCTTCATTCCCTTCTTGTTACTGTGCAGGGGGGCACGCATGTCAAGGGGATGTAGCGCAGAGGAGCCATTTGAGAGCGGGAGGGGGGGACCTGAGAAGCCCCTCGCCAGCAGTGGCCCAGTTGTCAGGCAGGGCAGCGCCCTCGTTGAGACTGCCGGGACGGTGCAGACAGAGCTTTCGCTGCAGACGATTGTGCAGGATGCCACTTCCAAGAGCACCATTGCTCTGGGCAGTACTGTGCAATCCGAGGGGATGATCAGCACGCGCATTGCGGATGTGACAAGCTCGTCACTGCGGACCGAAATCATGGATGCTTCCCAGCGGCTGCACTCAGAGTCTCTCGCTGCGACGCGCACACCGGCATTTGCAAGTAAATCCAATCCGGTGGACGCTATCCCGGCCGAGGACCTTCCGCAAACCGCTCGAGCCAGAGCTGTGTACTTTGCCAAACTCGCCATTGAGGAGGACGGGCGCGGCGCCTTCGAGCCTGCGTTTCAGCTGTACCAGGAATGCCTGAAGTATTTTGAAATGGACTTGAGGAAACTTGACACGAGCAAAGCCAAGGTGTGACGCCATCCACGTTAGGCATTCCCCTGCTGTGTGTCTCATCTGCGATGCCATCTGTTGGGCCACTTATCAGGCTCCGCCAGGACATAGGCGGAGGCTGCGCAATCAGGGATGGGCTTGTCCGCACAAGTAGCTGATATGTGTCCCCATTTGGCTGGCCATCGGCAGGTCCGAGAGGTGCTCATAAAAAAGATGACTGCATATCTCGAGCGGGCCGAGTACCTGAAACAGGTGCTTGCGACTCGCAATATGTACCGCGTAGCATCCGCACGCTGCCGGCGGCCAAAGTAGACTAGTGCTTATGGTGTAACAGCTGTGTGTGGGCAGATTCAAGCTTCTCAGTAGGTACAGTGACCGTCAGACGGGCAATTATCTTGGACAATCCGCAATATGAGGACGTGTCTGCCGCCCTTGGTTCCTGCTATATCACCTGAAATTCTGCCGTCTATAACTTTTTACAATAGTTTGCATAGTGCCGCTGACAGTCACCATAGCTGCTCTGCGACATTATTTCTCACACATGCACAGAGAGACTTGCCGGCGTATGCACTGACAGTGCCACAGCTTGTGAGAACATTCCTCACGGCCCATACATTTGTCGATCACTGGTCTGACGCCAGTGCACTGGTACATTGATTCTGCCAAAATATTGCTTTGATCGCGCATGACGTGATCTCAGACGTCATCCCAGTTTAGGCCTCTTGCTGATCAGCATGTCGCCGTAGGCATCCACTTGCTCCACAGCGATAAAGTCATGTGATATCATCACTTGGAGCTGGAAGAACACCATGGCTGCATATTGACGGCTTAGCCCTGCTGTGATTGCAAAGAAAGATAAGGTATCTACCCCAGCCTTTTCAAATTCGTCCTTGAAGTCTTGAATGCAGTTGAATGTGTCCTACCGAGAGGGGGGGGGGGGGGGGGGGGGCATGGGTTCTTCGTCAGATTGCTTATTTTGTATATATTTCTTGACATATTGAATTGCAATTGTTGTGAAAAAAAGTCGCGCCTTGCGAGTCATGTAGATTCCTCGACCATACTGAGGGCATAAAGATATAGGTAGCTGGAGACATAGCCATGAAATGAGAAAGAGAGCGAGTGAGTGGTGGGACTTCACCTGTGTTATGTCAGATACATCTCCTCTGTTGACATGTGCTCCAGGCTCGGGAGTGTCCGTCTGAAAATGAATCTCACACGCATCCTCAGCTGGCCATAGGGGAGGGCCGTCATGATGCTCTGCACGAGGGTCCAATTCTGATCTTGACGTTGCATTGCTACTCATGCGACGCCGACCAAGCAGCCTGAGCCATCCAGTGCAGCGGGGCACGCAAACTAGAGTCAGTCAACTCGGTTACTGTATGAAGGCCACAAGTGTTGATTGAGGCCGCCTTGTTCAGCTTCTGTACCTGGCGAGGTGAGGGGTGGGGGAGTGGATGTCCAGGTTCTCTGGGACGTGCTGCTCGGAAATCTGTGATGTTGAATTCTTGCGGGTTGCCAAGTCATCATCTCCCGCAGGCATTGCTCCAGAATGAAAGTTAGCACTGTCGAAGCCTGGTGTCAGCCCAAGGTGATGGGACCCGTTCTTGCTTAGCGTTCCAGGTGTTGTGGATGCGCCTTTGGCACGCAGAGCCTCAATCTCGGCATCGCTGCTGATGTTTGGGCTGCCACCGCTCACACGCCCAGCAAAGATTCCCCCCGGCAGCAAGCTGCCCCCTGCAGCAGGCGGGAGCTGCGAAACCTTGTCCATGTGCTCTTGATCGTTCATAGTGACATCAGCAGGTGTGGGCCAAGAAGTGGGCAGTTCCTGACAGGCAAAATTCCACTGTTCATGTCGACCTTTCCATCGAGCAAGGCGCACTCAACTGCTGCATTGCAAACGTATTGCTGCACAGTGTCCATGGATCTCCTGTAATATAAGAGCTTAGAGGGGGGAGGAGGCGGGGGGGGGGGGGGGGGGGGGGGGGGTGAAGGGAGGGAAGGAAAGCACGGGGGTAATCCTACCTGGAATGTATGCTGCTCATCATGAAGGCCCACTACGTTGAAATCACACTGTGGCTGGTGCGAGTCCATGGCGTGAGATGCAGCCTGGGCTTGGATAGTTCCCTGTTCATCCTCAGCTGTGGCGTTGGCAGGGTGCTGCTTTGGAGAACCTGCAGCTGCCAGTGATGCCATAGCGGGAGTGTTCCTTATTTCAGGAAGCGACAGTGCCTGAGACAGTACAAAGTTTGGCTGTACATGCTGAGACGTCGCCTGGACTGCCAGGGTCCGCAGCTGCATGTTGGTCTTGTGCTGGACAAGGTCGGATGGATCCAGCTGCCAAGCACGGTACTGATGAGTACTGATCATGGTGTCCATGGCATCATCAATCTGTGGCTTCAACCGCTTGGCCTGTCGCCCTGCTGCCTTTGCAGGGCGCTTGTTGCGACACGGGGCAGGCGCATCATCCTGCCGATGTGCAGCAGTGGCAGCCTCAGCTGCAGCCTCCCCTGGGCTCAGGTTTTTGCCATCTTGCTGCAGGGTGACCGCAAGTTCTCCCACAGGGTTCTCTGTCTCAGGCTGTGTAAGCTGCAGCGCCTCGTTTAATTCCTCATCAGATGACTCAGGCTGTTCCTCCAGCTGCACAGTTCCCTGGAATAGCTCTGGCTCCAGGAAGGCGGAAGGTGTGTTGCCACCAGGGAGAAGCGCCTGCACTCCATCATCATGAGAGAGTTGATGTACGGTAGACAGAGCTCCCCAGTCACCGCTGATCTGCCTGCTGATGGATGCTGGCCTCTCAAGCTTCCCTTGCCTAGTTCCGGGAGCTTGCCCTATGCCTGTGTCAACCTCAAGGTAGAAAAGATCATCTTCATCACTGGCCCGCCCCGAAGGCGGGCTATTGCCAGTGACCGGATACACCTTGAACTCCAGGTCCTCGTCAAAAGGCACGTAAGTAAGATCCAGGGTGATCGCCTTGCTGCTTGCCTCTTGCTTCTTGGCAGGCAACATGGTCTGCAGATCTTGGTCCGGCAACATGCTCTGCACCACCCTTTTCACCTGACACAAAATGCAGCCGGCAATTGTTAACACAACTACCAGAAGAATCCAGCAGCCTCAAGATACGCCACTGGACTATCACTTGGCATGACTGCACATGTATGTGATGTATAAATTGCATCAAAGTCAAAATGCCTGGCACATTGACATATGAACAGAATTTTATCCAAAGAGGGCAGCGCAGTAGCCTGGCGCACCATGTCTTGGCAGTCATGCAGCAGATATGTCTGCTGCTTGGAGAACACTTTTGTCACTCCTGCACAAAGGATGCCCTGCAGCCGCAGCGCGTGCGGAACGGCAGGTTCCAGCAGCTCATTGCAAAGAGCGTCGACCTTGCACTGCATGATCTTCTGCCTCGAGACCTTCTTTCCATGGGATATCAGCCAGATCACGCCCATGGGGCTCTGTGCGCATGGACGGTTGCGTCACAAAATCAGCGACTTGGTAAGAGCTTTGTAGCGTCATGAATGCTTGCGAAGGATTCGAAATTGAGTCAGTGCCTCCAGCTCTAGGTATGCATAGTAGCGGCTGTTTCAGTTCCGTGTTGCATAGTCATAATTATGCAAAACTGCGGTGCGCTGCCATCACATATTCAGAAAACTGTCACACATTGATGATAATACAAAGTTTATGCAGCGTCACGATGCACAATCGAATGGACCATTGACTGTTGGGTATTCAAAAGTACATTGACCCTCATTATCTGGTCCCCTCTTAACGGCTGCGCGGCTCATCGACCTCAGTCTCGGTAGCTATTGGATCTGAGCTGCAGAAGATGCGATCGTGACTTGCAGGCACGGCTGCCCTGATACTTCTACTTTGGCCCGAAGATGTGTACAAATCAAAGAAAAATGTCCTACAGCAAATACCCACTTCACCGCCAGGCTCATCGTAGAAGCAAAGACTGGAACCAGGGTGAGCAGTAGCAAAGCAGGAAGCAGGCTGCGGCGGTACATATTTCTGTATTAGCTCTGTCGGGTGAAGCTCACCTTTTTCCCTAGAAGCTCGCTGCTGAAAAACATTTCGAATCCTGTGGTCTGTACGGCTCAGATCTGCGGATGCGCAACAAAAGCTTGTCCACGAGTGGCCACCTGCGGAAGCATCGATACACACGTCGAGTCTAAGCTCAGAGTTTGTACGACCGGTGATCACAAAATTGGAGCTAATACGCCCGGTTTTCGATTCTGGTTTCATGACTGCCCCGAGGTGAGTGAAGCAGCTGATGTTGCGAATGCGATATCAGTAACCTTGATATACGATTCGCCTTGTCGTCAGAACCAAATATGTTTAACTCGTAAGCGCCTCGACCAAGACGGGCATTGCCAGCACGCCGTGATTCAATGTCAAAGTTCGGGCACTATTATGGACGTAGTGTTGGCGAGTCTGCTTGCTGGAATCACAGTATACATATATATCGCATCTGAAGTGGCCGAGCATTCCAAGGCGCGTCGGATTAGGCTTCGGGCCGCATCTGTAAAACATGTACACATTTTAAGTAATAGCAAGATAGACTTGGCAATAGCGGCGGTTTTAAATGGATGACGACGACGAGCTGCCTTCGCATTATATGTTCAAAAGGTTACAGTAACTCACACGGGGCCGCCGCGCCGGTCACAGCGGCATCATGACTTCCATGATAATAAGTTATTTCAACGAGGATGGTCGAGAAAGGGCGGATGAAGGTCGACGGTGAGGGTGGACGACCGTACGGCGTTGATGATGGGCGGTTGCTTTGATAGCCTACTAGATGCGGCGCGAGCGAGTGAACCGTACTACTATACCGATGCCTGACGATGCTGGTCTAAAACTCAGTCTCCGCCGCCGGGACCATGATACTCGTAGCAGTATTCTGACATTATTTTCAATGGTCTCAGACTGCGATATGGAGGTCTCTATGTACATCAGGCATAACTTATCATATATTTTGTATGGTATAGTGTGACCGCGATATATCAGTTGTACTAGGGAACCGTCTACAGCGCGGTGGGCCGCCATATACATCACATATTCATTGGACAACTCGGGGGCCAGTCTTGGTACAAGGCCAGTCGTGCTGCATAACTTTTGCGGGTCGAAGGCAGTCTCATTCGTAGCGTCAAAACAGGGACTATGTCGGAGCAGCCGCCGCTTCCTAACTTTCCGGGGCTCCGTGCTGCATGACTACTATATCATAATATTCTGCCTAACCTCAGGTTGTAACATTTTACGAGACTTGTCGATTTGGCTGCCGAACGCAAGGTACGGAGCAGCACTATGGACTCATTTATATAATTGTCTTCTTCGCAGCGCATTTGTCACAGTATGCATGCGTTATCAACGCGGCATATAGCGAAGGCTGTATGTGGAGTTATCAACCAGTCGTGCCGCGCTGCTTGCAACTTTCAGACGGAGTTCGTCGATATATCGCTGTGCCGCACACCGACCCGTGTGACGACAGGTATTCCTACGTTTAGGATTTACGAAACAAAGTGCCAACCTACCCAGAGAGCGGATCGGAAAATACCAAGCGCGGGGTTCACCCGCGTCGAATGAGTAGCGTGCTGCTGTCGGCTGACTATGCTGCCCCAGAGCGGAGGGCAGATCAGCTACGTTGTGGCCAGTCTTACTAAATCGCCTCTTTATTATTGCCATCATTTGTTGCAGGGCGTGCGGGCGTAGTGCTGGCTGCTGATTTTCTAGACTCGGCACGAATCGGGACGAGCCACCGGCGGAAGATTCTAAATGCAGTTTTTCTGTGCTCAATGGTAACCTCGGCACGTCCGATGCTGCCAGTTCATGATTCGGGAGTGCTGTCTGTAACTGGCAATCGCACCAGTTCACCCGCGCTCTGCTTATAGTGCTGCGCTGTATAGTATATTATGCTGTCTCGCGCGCACTTTGCTCGACGAGTCTGCCCCTTCGGTAACCAAAACTCGCTGAATAGAGGCACCTCCTCGCTCTAGTGCCTTACCGAGGGTATACGTGACGATAATTTTGGTCGAGGTACCTTGGGCTTCGCCCGCGATAGATCGCATTTGCTGCGACAACAGGTAGGGTGCAGCTTATTCTACTGAGTGCTGCGCGCCGCGCGGGCGGCGGCAGCAGCAGCGCAGTGCTGATATATAGCGACCAGTAGCGACTATCCTTTTCATCAGCAGTGCTAGTCGTCGTGCGGGTAGTACCGGTACCTAAACGGTACCTAAACGGCCGTCGTAGAGACGCTGCAAGGGTTTCACTGGTGCCAGTCCTGTCCCGGGGCCAAAAAAAAAAACAAGTACCGGTACTCGCGTAGCGCGGATATAGTATACTTCAAAGTTGAGTCTGGCTTTGCCAAAAAGATTTCGCAGGCTGGTTTACACGGAAAAGAGCCGAAATTGGCAGGAAGGTGAAGTGAAAGCGTGGAGGGAAACCCGGTTCGGGGGGGGGGAGGGGGGGGGGGGGGGGCGCTGCGTGTAACGCAGCGAAAACTGGAAGATGGCAGGCTCAGCTGTTATTGCTGCTTTTATGTCTAATCGTGCTGCACCCAAAAAGAGCGCAACGACAGGTGCCTAGTTCCCGTACCACTGAGCAGCACTTGTAGCCGAAAAGCGGTTAGGGCAAGGGAGGAAACCCCATAAACTAGTTTAGATCATTTCAAGGTTGAGTCTGGTTTTGCTAGTCATGAGCGAACGCAGAGAGCGGTGGATTTACGGAGAAGGGGTAGCGCCAGGTCATGAAGGGGGCACCGGGAAGGCCACCGCTGCGGAGTCCTGTTGGACTTGGAAGTGGCGGAGAGGCGCGATGTGACCAAAGGAAAACCACGCGCCAGGTGAAAGAAGAACGTTGGGGTCGATGTAGTCTACTTAGAACGACGTCGGAGTTTGTGACCCAGCCGCCTTGGTAGCGAATGTGAGACAATGGAGCTCCGATGGCGTTAGCGGCAGACGCTGCCCCCTTTCGAAGGTTGTGCGAGCTCCGGGAAGTGCCGGCGGGAGGGGCAGCACCGACAAGATGAACGGCGGCAGAGAGCCAGTCCGACATTGTAGCGGCCGTCCAAGATTTGGATTGCTCGCTTGGGGTGACCGCCTAAAAGTTTGTCTCGGCTAAGGCAACAAGGAACTAGGGGGACAGATTGTACGTGGTCGATAAAGTGGTCCATGAGACGTGCAACGGGGGTGTGCTTTGACACTGGCAGGAGCAGCATACGCAGGTCGTCGGGGCCTTGTCGGCAAGCACGGCCTTTCTCGCGGTACACCTGCAGGGCTATGTTGTAATCGTCGATATGCACATCCCGCACTCGGCAGGACACGCCAATAAGTCCCCTGGCAAAGAACATAAAGTTGACAACCGAGGCCACGAGGGCTCGGAAGTTGTACTGGTACCCTTTGGCGGGAGCAGACACAATCAACTCTGCACGCTCGACGAAGCTGTAAGCGACATAGCAGGCAGAGGGACTCGCAAAGGGGCAGCCTCTACGCGGCGCTGCCGTAGCATCAGCCCACGCCGAGCTGCGGTAAGATGCAAGCTGTCCTTGGCGATTGGGTCGAAGTTGTGCATCTCGAAGAACGTGTTGATTGCGGACAGGTCGGGCTGCAACGACTTAGCCCCAATGTGCCCCCGCTCACCAATCCAGGCAGCGTACCGGACGACAGTAGCAGTGGTCGCCTCCATCAGCGGGCTGATGTTCTCGGAGTCGTGGCAGAACTCCGCGAACTGGGAGAGCATGCCGGCGTAACTCTTGAGTGTTTGAGCGGTGAGGGAACCGGAGAGCAGGTCGAGCGTCCGCTGTCCTAACTCGTATGTATGAGCCGAACGCGTCATGTAGCCGAGACCGCACTGAGGCGGCCCAAGGGGCGACAGCTTCGGGCTCATCAATTACGTAAGTGCGGCACTTTGCCGACAGAGCAACATGGCGGCGGCTATTGTTTGCAAGGTACTCGACAGCAACGGTTAGGTTTCTGGCGGTTGGCCGGTAGTTGCTGGACGGGTTTGCAGCAGCACCAATACGGATTTGCGGGCTAGGTTCAGGTAGGAGGGCCGCCCCGCGAGCCTTTCGCGCTCGTAGCGCCTGTCACGCGCGTAACGTACACGCGCGAAGCTTGGTCGTTGCGAACCAGTTGTAACACGAAGTGTGACAAGCGAATGACGCAACGATGAGATGGTACTGGAAGCGGTTGGTTGAGCCGCCATGTGCAGGTCTGCGGATGGTTGAGCCGCACTCGGCTGTAGCTGTAAGAAGCGCCGCACCGAGGAAGGTCTAAATGAAGTCTGTAAGGTGGGAGGGGGGTCAGGTCCTGGCACAAGGCGCTCATCCCGTCGCTGAGTTGCCAGGGTTCGCTTTGCGGCGCTCACCGAAAGGTAACTTCGCAAAGCTCAAGCAGCTCCGATGAAAGGCGCCCCACACCGTCACTCGTGCTCACCTTCGCGGCCACGTCCGCGTCCACTACCACGTCCACGTCCACGCCCGCGCCCTGCAGCCGCTGCCACTACCCGAGCAGTACGTAGCGGTTGCTTTCGCGCTGCTGGCAACTGTCGCCTCGAAGACGCGACGCTCGTAGTCCCTCATGAGGTCCCCAAAAATCGCAGAATCCAGGTGCTCAGAAGCAGGCTGAAAGTGCTGAGCTCGCAGCACGTCCATAACTCCTTAGTCACCGTGCACACGCTTGACCTCATTAAGCCTCCGTAGGAAGGCCAAACGAAAGCGAAACGCCTTGTCGATGGCTTCGGCGTGGTTCCGAGCTCGTGCGAAGTAGGGGGTGAAGTCCTGATTTGCAGCCGGGACGTAGGGCAGCAACTCGTCGAGAGCTACGAAAAGTGCGGCCATGTGGGCGCCGAAACACGACATCCAAAGATACTCCTCCTGGGCCGGCAGACGCCGGTCATCCTGCTTGAGGTACTCGTTCGTTCGGTCAGTGCTCAGGGGGAAGAGTCAAGGCACTCGGGTGACCGGTCGAACGGCTCGTAACCATACTCTGCTCGCTGCAGTAGCTCTGGCACCGCGAGGTAGTCATCCTCGTCACTCACGGATTTTGCTCCGACACGGCCGCTCTGAGCTGGCTCTAGCAAGTCGGGGCGCACTGCGGCTCCCCCGCTGCCTGTCGGCTGTCCCGCGAAGCGCTGCCCGGAACCGGAGCCATGTGCCTCGTCTCCACCAACAACTCGATCACGAGCCGTCAGTTGGGCCAACGTTGTTGCAAGCTCGCGCAGCAATGTAGACTGGGCCTTCACGTCTGCGTGTAGCGATTCGAGCGTCGGCGCAACGACGGGTTATTCTCCATCTAACATGGTAACGCACGGACGTACGGATGAGAATATCACACACGGGTGGTGAGCCGGGTGTGGTCTTGAACAACCCGGGGGTGACCTTGCTCGCAACAGGTTACGAGACAATTTTAACATCGCTCCGTGTAACGCATCGAAAACTGGAAGATGGCAGGCTCAACTGTTATGGCGGCTTTTATGTCTACTCGTGCCGCACCAAAAAAGGGCGCAACGACAGGTGCCTAGTTACCGTACCACATAGCAGCACTTGTAGCCGAAAAGCGGTTAGGGCAAGGGAGGAAACCCCATAAACTAGTTTAGATCAATCCTTATACAGTAATTACATACTTGCTTATTTTAGTTCTGTTTGTAGTGCCCATATGTTACTGCACTCGTGTACGTAATTTTTAAAGTATAATCCTTATACAATATCAGCGCGCCGCAGACTACAACGCGTATTACAATGATAATATACAAGTGTATGTAGCGACCATATATGTATAGCATGCGATATATGTACACGTATGCATATGGTCGCTATATGGAATCGCGATAATATGGGGACTATAAAGATATTCCAGGCGCCGTTGTTCTCACGTGGTTACATGTGCCGCATTATTGCCGGTATTTGGGGGGGGGGGGGGGGGGGGGGGTGGGGGGGGGGGGGGGGGGGGTTACATGCAATGGTAACTAATAGTATTTTACTATTAATTATTACCATTGCTGCCGGTAATTGACTTAATCGACTAGTAAGTAATGGTTCTAGGCGTGCTGCGCGCCAGGAGCCGCAGCGAGCTGCTACAGACGATTTGGTTGTGAGTAGAGGTGCTGGATGCGACAAGCACGGAGTTTAGCTACGTGGCTGGACTTGGCATCTATGCGTCTCCTCGGCAAGAGCCGAGATTGATCATACGCACAAAATGTTATGAACGCCTAGAAGTTGCATGATTGCGGAAGTATAACCCTGGCCGTCAACCCTCTAGCGGTGAGAAGGCGATCATGAAGTGCAAGGCAACATAATGCCCTCTCCTATGGTGGACCAGCTACATCAAGTGCTCCACTCATTTGAAGGAGATTGCTCCATGCGTTTGGTCTTGCTCCCCCACCGCTTGTTATGTAGAGCGCACGAACTATGTTCGTAGAAGCGAGTGGCCCACTACAAAGACCGTGTTTCTATGAAGCATGACATTGTAGTCGAGCTCTTGTTTTGCTATGTCAGTCTCCGCTTGCTTGAAAATTATGATAAGGACGCGTTGAACACGGTAGAGGATGTTGTGGTGATGCCATTGAGGCTAATGACATGGTTGCCGAGCAGGGTACAACACCCCATGCACCCCCAACAGATGATGTGACTGATCTAGAGTGATGCAGCATGGGTGCTAGAAATGCTTATGTAAACATCCCCCCAACATACTCTTTTGACACCTCCGCTCTGACATATGCAAGCTTCGTGATGCATTCTGCCCATTCCGGCAATTAAATACTCAGCAATTATGTTTAACGCCGGGGTTATGTAGAATTGAGGGGTTAGTAATGAATAGGAAATAACTATTGATTCTTTTAATTGCAGTACTTTACTCCCATCAGCTAGCAAATGCGACAATGTACGGGTTACGGAGACTCGCAAACAAGTAGTACTCATACCGGTATGATACCATGTTTTGGTATGATAAGCGGAGAGTAGAGTGGAGGGATGAAGGATGTTTTCCGTACGAGCTGACACCGAGTGCGAAATATAATGCTACCGAGCAGGATGATGCCTCGACAAGAAATTGCTGATAGTCGGAAGTCGCCGACGACTGCCGGCACGTCAAGATTCCTCGTGATCGATCACTGAAAAGGAGAGGATAGCGCAAGTCAATGGCTTAAAGAAGTGCAATGGAAGTGGCATGTCGGCAGTGCATGTTGCTTTTCGGCTATGGATGAAAGGGGGCTCATCTGTGCTAGAGCCTTGCACTGATTATTGCCGTACAAAATTCAAAGCACCATGCCTATCAGGGTATATGCAGACACTCAGGTCCCTACATATGCAATGCCGAAAGTGCGGTTACGAATCGTATTTTGCTACATGCAGTCGTAACTACAGTTGATTAACTCTCATTTATGTTGGCGTAGACTCCGCAGTACACTCCGTAAAGCTACATGGTATTATACGTGGCCAGTACCTCCGGTATACGACTGCATGGGTCAATGTCTGATTACAATGCGGTTTTCACCGATGTGTTCGCCTATCAAGGCGGCACAGGTGTGACATCAGTAGCGGGAAGATGCCCTAAGTTCAATACGCTTTAAAATTCAACACGCTCAGTATTCTCCGCATCTCGTTGCCTTCTGGCATCCGGTGAGGAGTTTCTATGGCAGATTTTGCTCGTACAATGAGATGCTATCCGGAAAATATCGGAAAATATCGGCAACCCTAGGTGGAGTCGGCATAGCCGCTGCCATAGCCGCAATATTCGGGGGTGAGTGAGGGGTGGGTTGCAGATAAAATAGAACGCACGGCTCCCGACTCCAGTCTCGCGACCACGAGAATTTGCAATTGAAATTGATCTACAACGTTCTGACTTGCTGCTCTCCACTGTCCAAGCCGATGGGGGGAAGGCACAAAGGCCCTTTGCTCCTCGGCCTTCTCCGGCCTCGTGTCGTCGAGCGCCGGCGCAGTAGGCGGGACCGGACAGAGGGCGGTACGACACGTCAACACATGTAACAAGCGCCTCGTCGAAGGAGAGGGAAAGCTGGGTTTACATGCCGAAGGGCGAGGAAAGCCGCCTCCGGCGGCGGCGGGGGGTGGGGGGGGGGGGGGGGGTAAGTGTAGTCCCACCTCGAGAGCGACACGACTGGCGCCTATCGCCTCATCGTGAGCGCCGGATGTTTATACTCATGCATGCGCCGTACTCGATGATACACCCGTACATAACCGTTATGCTCGTTCTAGCCCAAGGTACGAGCCGGCGTACACCTAACTGAAATAGCAGGTAGGACAGTGTTCACTCGGGCGCCGTTGTGTATAGCGCAGCAACCTCAATCATTCCTGACGAGTGGCAGCCGAAGTCACCTCTTACATACCGTCGCATGACACACGATCGCTACGCCCACACGACGGACGATGTTCACCGCCGGCAGATGACCCCTCTCATGATAACGTCTCGTCGTATGCGGCGCGTACACATATGCCATGCACGATATATACGTACACATATGCCATGTCGTATGCCCTGAACGACATGCGAGGAACTAATTCTCGTTGCTCTAAGGCAATATATCGGTCATACGCACCTGTGGAGGTCGGCAGGGGGTCGGAGAAGTACCTAGAACTAGCTTACCGGCAGCGGATCACGTTGCTGATGACGGCGCGATGCTCACAATTGCGTAGACGCCGGCGCACACATGGCTAGACCAGCGGGTGTTAATCCTACCGCCATTGTCCACGGCGTAACCTAAATCGCTGCGGGGAAGCCGAAGTGGCGAATTACCCTCATACCATCTCGCCCAGCACGATCGCGATGCTTACATGTACGCTCACATGGGTGATATTAACCGGTATATGGTCCATATGACGACGCCTCGTTGTACGCAGCACGTGCACGCCGGCGTGCCTTACATGATGACCCGCAAGGCGCTAGCCCTCGTTGCGCTCCAGCAATGTTCTATCGGTCATACGCACCCGGCGAGATCGACATGGGCGTCGGGAAAGTACCTAGAACTATCTCACCGGCGGCAGATCACGCTACTGATGACGCTGCGTCGAGCGCAATTGCATACACGCCGGCTTAGGCGTAGCTGGACCAACAGGTGTTTGTATTTCGGGGGCCGTGGTCTTTGGCGTAAGCAACATCTCTGAGGGGCAGCCGAAATAGCCTAGCACCCTCGCGCCACGCACGATCGAGATGCTCGCTCTAACGAAGTTAACCGAGGGTCCCTCTGCTGATTGCGCCCCGTCGTACACTATGCGTACACGCCGGCGTGCCTTGCACGACTTGCAAGGCGTAAGTTCTCGTTGCGCTCCAGCAATATATCGGCCATACGCACCCGGCGAGATCGGCACATGGGTCGGAGTAGTACCTAGAACTAGCTTACATGCATCATATCACGCGACTGATGACGTTGCGATAGGCACAAATGCGTACACGCCGGGGTACACCTCGCTGGACCAGCGACTGTTTGTATTTCGGGCGCCGTTGTCTACGGAATGACCTAAATCTCTGCCGAGGGGCAGCAGCCGAAGTTACGTCTAGTATTTTTACCGTCGCGCCGCGCACGATCGCGATGCATACGGCCGTACGCTCGCTCGGACGATGTTTACCCTGCTGATTACCCCGTACAGTCACGACACGCACGATCGCGATGCGTATGCTCACTCGGACGAAGGTAACCGACATTTGGTCCCTCCGCAGATGACGCCCCGCCGTACGCGGCGCGTGCTTGCTACGCAGAACCTGCGAGGCGCTAGTTCTCGTTGCACCCCACCTATGTAGTGTCGGTCTTAAGCACCCGTGTAAATCGGGATAGATAGGGGTCGGAGAAGTACCTAGAAATAAATACCGGCAGGAGATAACCCCGCTGATGACGCTGCGATGAGCGCAAATGTGTACACACCGGTGTGTGGCTGTTAGACCAACGGGTGTTCGTATTCGGGCGCCGTTGTCTACGGCGTAACCTATATATTTGAGGGCAGCCGAAATAACCTCGTACCGTCGTGCCAGGCACGATCGCGATGCGTACGCTCACTCGGATGAAGTTGCCCGGCAGATGGCCCCTCAGCTGATAACGCCCCGTCGTACGCGGCCCGTACACGCCGGCGTGCCTTGCAGAGCCTTCTGCAATACGTTGGTTATGGAGGCGCTCCACCTTCAAGTTGGTCATACGCACCCGGCGATATCGGCATGAGGGTTCGAAGAAGTACGTCTAACTAGCTTACCGACAGCATTTCACGCTGTTGATGACGATGCGATGGGCGGAACAGCGAACACGTCGACGTGCACTTATAGTTGAACCAACGGGTGTTGATCCAGGCGCCGTTGTTTACAACGTAACCTATATTTCTCTGAGTGGAGTTTGCTGTTGGAAATTAGGTCTAGGGTATTGGCTGCTCATCGATATATTTGGGATACCGATAAAGCTATAGCCGGCACCCAAGACTGGCTAAGACTACCGTGAGGCAGGGGCCACTTCAAGCAAACACTGTAATGTACTGTGTTTCCATAAGGATTGCGAGTGCCCCAGCCTCTCCAAAAAGGTATATTTCGCCGACTTCGGAGCTGTGATGACAGCGGCGGCAAGATGATGTTTTTGGAAGGGGCGGCACGATTGCACGCAATGCGCGCTCTCCGCTCAACTGCGGTCGGCGTTTGAATAATTTTCCTAATCATTCCACGCCTACCGACAGTTGCTGCTACAGCGGAAGCAACTGAAGCCTTGAGCATCAACGGGCAACAACCGCAGCAGCATGGGAGGAAGAGCAAAAAAGGATATGGAAGTAGTGGGCTACGGGGGTTGTAGGAACCTCGGCTATCCCACTACAATAGTAAGGTCTCCAAGATAACACTGATGCGCAGTTATTCCGGCTTTTTAATCGCTCCCGCCCACCCTGCCCTACGAGATTATCCAGAGGACTAGAGGAGTAAGATTCAGGTGGGGGTTTACGGTGAACACCGCTCCTCCCCACCCGACCCCCAGCTGCTGGCTGTGGCGTGGCCGGTGGGGGTTCATCTCCGTGCGTGTCCTCCGGCCCACCCAGTCCCTTCTGCTAGGGTGTCTGCCGTGTGGGTCGCGTCCCCGGCGGGAGCGGTGGCGGTGGTCGGGCGCGCGGCGCTGCGATGGCGCGGGTGCGGTCGTCGACACCCGGGGGGGGGGGGGGGGGGGACGTTGACTGGCAGTTCCGGTGTTGCGATGGCGGCTGCGGACGCACCTACCAACGGCCCGGCCCCCTGTGCAAGCACGTTAACCAAGAGATGGAGTCCAACGTCCCGGCGGTAGCGGCCATGCACCTCGCCTACGCCGCAACTTTCGACCCCTATGTGTTGGTGCGGTGCGCCCCCCGAGCCGACTGCCCGCGCTCGGGCCACCACGTGTTCCATGGCGCGCGAGCGGCGACCCGTGCCGCCACCTGCGAGTTCTGCAGCCCCCCCTCCCACGGCTCCACCCCCTGGTGTGGCTTTCCCGGCGTCGGCCGCTAGCGTGCGGGCGCTGCAGCGCCAGCACGCGCCGACTGCTGCCGCAGCCGCCGACAATGCCACCCTCGCGGCCACCGCACGGTGGTGCACCAACCACGACGTCTACCGCAAGTTGCCCCGTACGCCGCTGCGGGGTACGGCTGTCGGAGTCTGTCCCGCGGCTCGCGCCGTCCTCTTCCCCCTGCTGGACCGTACGCTAGCCTATGCCGACCGCTTCTCTCCTACCGACGACCGGTCGTACGGGGCCGAAGGCGCTGTCTGCGTGTTTGCGGGGCTGCTACTGCGACCCTACCCATCCAACAGCCCCGCAGTCGTGCGGAAATTGGCGGAGCGGCGAGTGCGGCTGTGGGAGGCGGGGGATGCTGTGCGCGCCGGCTTCTCGGTGTGCGGGATGCAGCAATTGTGGCGCGAATCGTGGGATGGCAACAAGTTACATAATTACCATATGGAGGCGGGTGAGCTGCCGACGACCACATCTCGGAGTGCCCGCCGACGGAAGCGCCGGCGATCTGCGAGGGCGCGGGCGGCTTCTGCCGAGGCTGCCGATGGGGGCGCCGATACCGCGGCGGATGGGGTGCCGCTGGCGGTGGTGGATGCTCACCGCCGAGCGGCGAAACTCACCGCAGTGCAAGAGTTGCGCCGCGCTCGCCAGGCGTTGGACACTGCAAACCTCGGTACGGTGTCTGACGCCGCAGCGGCGCTCCCTGCCCTCGATGCCCTCCATCCGCCTCCTACTGCCACCGGCCCGGAGTACTCTCCCCCCGAAGAACCGCCGGACCTGCAACGGGCGCTGCCGTCGTGGGGCGACAATGCGGATGAGGTTAGGCGGTGGGGGGAGGACCAGCGGCGGGTTTTGCGTCGTGCACCCCGCCTTTCCGCAGGGCATGTAGACTGGTGGCGTTGTGAGCACATCAGAGACCTAGACGTACCTTCATGGCGCCTGTGGGTGAGCCGATGCCTGGCGGGGCGGTGCCACTCGCGCAGTGCGGCTTTCTTGGCGAGTGGCACCGTCTTTGCGCTCCATAAGGATGACCCCACCGCTCCCGAGGAGCGAGGAAAGAGCGGCGAGGCGCTGCGAGAACGCCCGCTCGGCGTCGGCTCCGTCCTAGGGCGCCCGGCCTCCGCCCACGCTCTGGGGCAAGTGGGCGCGGATGCGCGGGAGGTCATGGGCCCGGTGCAACGCAACTTTCAGTCGGGAACTAGCTGTGAGACGGCGTATATGAGCATGCGGGTGGCGCTGCATCTTTTCGGCGGGCGTGGTCCTGGTGGGAAAGGGCTGTTGTTGTTGGACATTCGGAATGCCTTCAATGAGGTATCCCGGGGTGCGATACTTTGCGGTTTGCTTCAGCACCCGCGTCTTCATGGCCTGATCCCTTTCTTCCAGATGTTGTACGACCGCCCTAGCGACTTGTACTACTACGCACCGGATGATCCCGGTACTTTGCGCGCCACCCTGCAGTCTCGTACGGGTGTACGCCAGGGTGATGTCCTGGCCCCGCTATACTTCTGCCTCGCTATCGCGGGCCCGGTGCAAGCGGTTGTGGCTCGTACCGCCGGTGATACTTTCTGCCAGAGTTTTGCGGATGATTGCGGCGCGGCCAATGCCGCGGCTCACGTACCGCGCGTTTTCGACGAGTACTGCACGGAGCTTCCCAAAGTCGGACTGGTGGTACATGCCAATAAGACGAGGTACGTTCGTCACCCCGGTGACAGCGAGTCCGAGTTGCGGACAGTACGGGAGAAGTTGGCCCCGGAAGGATTTCGGGCCCCGGCCGATGATCCTGCCCAGGATGGCGCCGTGTACCCAGGTTCTCGTATTAGTCATTACCCCGAGTGGAGGACCGGCGCGTTGGGGCGGCGCCGGGAGGCCCACGCCGCAGTGTTGGAGCGCATCGCCTCCTTTGGCACGTCGGGATACGGCTGCCACCATGGGGCCATGCGGTTGCTGGTCGTATGCGCGGTGCGGCAAACTGGCTTTCTAAGCCGCATGATGCCGCCGTCGGAGCCATACCCTTTCTTGGAGGCCGTGGACGCCGCCAACATTTCGGCTGCGTTTCGCTGCTTGGCTTGGACGCTTGCGACCAGTCTACACCGCGCATGGAGGCTGCGATCGTTCAGATTGAGTACGCCCGGGGGTTTTGGCGGTCTGAATCTGGCCTTGATGCAGTCTGAGGCCCCTGCGTGCGGCGTTTTATTCTGCGCAATCGGTTGTCCTGCCAAAGCTTGTTCGGGAGTACGGGCCCGCCCTCGGCCCCTTGTACGAGGCGGTCCGCGCCGAGGTGTCGTCTGTGGCTACGAGTGCTTTGCCATGGGCGCGTGACACGCGCCGCGTGTACGAGACTGTACGGGCCCTCACCACGTTACAGCCAGAAGATGTGCGGCGTGTACGCGCGGCGTATGGGCACGCCCACGAGATCTTCGAGCTACTCACGGTCAGTGATGCTACGACCACCGCTGCATTGGATCCAGCTGCTGGTACTACGGCCCGTACGGGTACGAGCACTAGCGGATTATTGCGCGTCACCACATCTCCTTCTACGGCCACTGCTCTTGGAGTTGGTACTGGTGATGCCGCCTCTGCTGCCCAGCAATTGCTTCCTATCGGTGGTACGAGTACTGCCAATACCGTTACTACATGCGCTTTTGTAGCTCTGAAGATACCGTCGCCTGGCGATTTAGTGGCACACCCTCCGTCAGCAATAGCTGTTTCCATCCCATAATCGCTGCCAGGGTCGAATGCTCCGCCCTCGGGTATGGGTTCGGGTGTGGCCTCTGATGATCAACCCACGACCATGGCTGTCCAACGCCACCTCAATCGTGCGATTCGCCTGCGTGACTTCGTGGCCCTCGATCTCAGCTTCCAACGTACTGGTGCCGCGGCCTCGCGACTTGATACCCTACGCATGTACAACGCGTGCAGGCCGGGCTCCCTATCGCTTTTCCAGTCGGATCACGAGTCCGCCCGCAAGATTCCCCATGCTGCTTATTCGGCCGCCGCTGCGCGGGTACTGGGCCTTCGCCCGCGCGGAGGTTCCGCGCTTGTCACTTGCCCTGGCCCAACGTGTGGTATTTATCACTTATGGCTTCGCTCTACGGATGGCTCGAACCGGAGCGCTACGGATTTCATCGTGGATCATCTACCCATCTGCCCCATATGAACTGCAAGCACCGCCTTCATACCGCTTTGAAGAATCTGTGGGCATCTGTGGCAATTGAAGCGGGGGCGGTGCTTGACCGGGACCGCTCGGGAGCCGGTGACTTGACCCTTGAGACGAGTGGGCTGGCGCCCAGCGGACCGCTCGCGGCCGTCGGACTTGACGCTGGCGGGGTGGGGCGGGGGGGGGGGGGGGGGGGGCGTGCGATTACATGATCGACTTCGCGTGCGTGTCCTCCACGACCCCCACTTGGAGGAACGACCCCCGCTGGTGCACCCCGGGGATCGCGGCGACCGAGGCGGAGCAGGGTAAGTTGGCAGCGGACCGGCCGTCTTCCGCCCCGGTGCATGGTGTTCACCGGTACTACCCTTTTTTGGTTGAGGATCGCGGCCGTCTCGGGAAGTCCGCTTTGATGGTGGTCTACATCTTCGCGGTGTTGCTGGCTGTGCGCAACTTCCCTGGCCGTCCTTCCGCCTCGACCTCATGCTTCCTTTATGGTCAGTCCGTTCAGGCACTTCGGAACTTTGTCGCCAACCAACCTGTTGAGTTCCGCCGTCACCTGTCGCGCACACTGCGGGGGCTGTTGCAGCGGGTCTCTGCTTGCGTGCATGGTACCTTGGGCGGCATTCTCTCTGCCGGTGTGCATATGGCCAAGTCTGATGCGTGGGCTCGTGCCCATTCTGCATCTTCTCCTGCTACTGTTTCCACCTCGCGGTTGCTGTAGAGGACTTTTCTAATTGTCCTTTTCTGGTGATTTCCTGATATCGCCTCCTGCAGCTAGCTCATGTAAATATTTGTATTAACGTATTGGTTGCACATCGATATTTTGAAATACCAACGAAGCCATAGCCGGCGCCTCAGACTGGCTACTAAGACTACTGTACTGGTACTGTGCGGCAGGGGCCGCTTCGAGCAAACACTGTAACGTACTGTGTACATACGGAATGCGAGAGGCCCAGCCCCTCGACTGCTCTCTTTAAAAAGTCGCTTTATTCGTCGCCACTAAAGGCGTCTGGTCAGCAAATTGATGACGCTGATATGTTTACTGTTGTAACATATTAGTCTCTAATATATTACAGCAGTAAAGCAGCGCGGCGATGAGCGCGCGCATACAGGTACTGTGACGCGCCGGCCTGCTGTGGAACGCGCAGCAGGCGCCGGAGCATCAACAAGTGTCAATAACGACGACGAGCTTCCACGGCGAGCATCCGCCCACTACAATTTAACTGCCCGGGGCGGAGTCCCAGTGGGATAGAGCGCACAGCGGCAGCTGTGGTGACTGCACCTCCTGGCGACCAGAATCCGACGCAGTGGTCAGACGGTCGCTATGGCCGCAACGCTGCCGGGCTTAGTCGTGGTGGCAACGCTGTTCCACGTGGCGGCAGCCGCGCTGAGTCCTTCAGAAGGTAATAATTCTCACAAAAAGTCGTTTCGCTGCCCGGCATGGGCCCGGACATCAGGTAGTAGTCGCTATACTGTATGCGATTATGATACGGGCAAGAAACCTTCCGAATTCAGCAGCACTTGACGGCCACGGAGGCAGCGGCGACGCTGCTTGTACCTGCTGACTTGCGAGCCAATGGGCTGAAACCCACCCCTTGCTTGCGGCTTCTGCGTTGCCGTCGACGCGGGCCTTGCAGAGAAACTGGCGCTGTACACGACGCCGCTTCGGCCGGACATGGACTTCCGCACCTGGGTCCTCGCCGACGACAAGTGCTCGTGGCGAGGCGTCGACTGCGACGCTCAGGGATACGTCGTCAAGCTGTACGGCGCTGCACTGGCCTGCCTGCTGCGGGCGACATGCCGTTCCGCTCCCGAGTACGACCGCGTTAGCTTTCTCGTACTGCATTGAGCTTGAGCTTCGGCCGCCTGACCCCGCGTCGTGCTACCAACAGGGACATGCAGCACCTGGACGGATCTCTGCCTGCGAGTTTCTCAGCCTTTAAGAGGCTACTAGAGCTGTGCGCCCAACGAAGCACCCTGGCCCACGCCCGTCATGCCCCTCTCGCGAATGCCTCCTTCGATGAGCCCGGTGTCGTTGGAATTGCAGGAGACTGGAGTACAAGGCGCCGCGAGGCGACATGCAGTTGCCAACCGCATGGTCCAGTCTCCAGAACCTACGGTCACTGTATGTCCCTTACATGTACCTTACATCCGCTGGTAGAACCAACCACAGTCAAGGGGAAAGGGAGCTGGTTGTGTACGGAATAGAATCACCCAGTTGCTATAATTTCCAGTGCTGCTGGTTGACGGGTGAATTTCAAAAACGGGCTAGCAACTGTATTGCCGTCTCTCTCTCTCTCTCTCCTCTCTCTCAAATGGTTCATGGCTCTGTAATCTAGCGCTGGTACGGTAAGTACGCACTTTGGCGGTGTCGCCATGCCGCACAGGCGGATCCCCAACAGCAGCGTCCAGGGGAGTATTCCTTCTGCCTGGAGCGCCCTGAAAAATCTGCGCTGGCTAGACCTCAGTGGCAACAATTTGGCCGGCACGCTGCCATGGAACTTTGGCGTGCTTACCTCGCTGCTCGTACTGTGAGTGCCCTAACCCGCTTACATTCATCCATGCCATCTTGTCGCCAGAAACCTTTTGCTTGACTTGTGGCCATGCCCTGCATCCCTGACCCGATGTGCTGCATGCCATGCCGCAGCGATGTAAGCAAGAACGACATCACGGTGACTCCCAACAATGCTACAATAACTACCGCCCCCTCACTCCTCTACTTTGCGGTGCCCCCAGCATGCCGTACAGTTGACCCCTTACCCCTTACCCTGTATGCATTGACCCCATTTGGTGCCTTGGCTTCACAGGGCGAACTGCCGGAGTCGTTTAGCAGGCTGACTAATCTCAGGCATCTGTACGTTGCCGGCCATCTAAGACTTAACTCTGTGTAGCAACGGCAAAGCTTACCTTCCTCGAGATAGGAACCTGACAGTCACTATCCTTTGATACAAACATTAACGATGTGCAGAAACCTTGCGGAGAATGACATCTACTCGACATTGCCACCCTCGTGGAGCACCTTGAGCCTGCTGGAGGCACTGTACCTGCAGAACAACCGCATCAGCACGCGTGGAGGAGCGGTGCCACAGGAGTGGTCCTCCATGCGGGCACTCCGCCACATGTGCGCTCCTTGACTAGTTGCTAAATACCACGCAGGATCATCCAAGCAACCCATGCTTTGCTGTATCTCGGCCTGATCCACTTTTCTTTGTGTGGCGCAGGTACATATCCATGCATAACCCTTAGAGCAACGCAGTATGGATGTTTCATAATATTTACCAAGAAAGGTCCATATTAACTATGCGCATCAATTTACGTCCCAACCCCATTGGTATTAGGTCCGGTCCAACGATTCAAGCAAATGGAGAAGTTGATCGATATCAAGTATATTGCTGTGCACATTTTTAATGAAATGTGGTCGCTGTATAACATTGAGCCTCGGCATGCATATAACGTATATTTTATATATATTATACATATTTATATACACATATACATACATACATACATACATACATACATACATATATATATATATATATATAAATAAATCAATAAATAAATAGATATTATATTGATGAGGCACAGCATCGTGAAATTAAATCATCGATTCATTACAATCTCTTTCAAAGTGTTCGGATATCACGACGCACTTCCCTGCGCCATACATCCTAACCGGCAAAGCCTTTGGGCAATGCAGGAGAGAAGGGGGGGGGGGGGGGGGGGGGAGGGGGCGAGGAAGCGCGTCAGAGGCGGAAAGTCAGCCGAGTTGCATCAACGAGAACTACCTACAGAAATGTACATGTTGTGCGCTCCCAGACATGGTAGCTGAAACTAAAAGATTCATCATTCATACGGGAGCATCTCGCAGGTGCTGATCTTCTCCATCTTGTATAATTGTGATTTATTGACGATGAGCGGCAACACGGTCAGCATCACCAGTCATTTTGATTTGTGGGAAGGTGTATATTTCTTCTTTGGAATTTTGAATGATGACTACTGCCGTTGGAGTGCTGGATATCATATGGCACAGCATGCACCTTAAATCATTTGTGCTACTGCAAGCTGACATTGGTATTGCCGCGTCGTGCAGCAGCAGGACATTACTATAGATAATCACAACTGTCAGCATTTTCCTTTGTCGTCGCTGCCTGGGCTCCTGTGCATTTCAGTCAAACATAATATGAAGTTGCCAAGACAATATCGGCATGATACAATAGCGTATATATGCATGATAAAAGTGTATTCTTATATGCTGCATAGTAGCTTAGAGCTATGAGATTTCCGTCATATGGACGCTCACCGATCAGTTGATTTGGGGCATGAATTTTATGCTTACGCAATGGCATTTATACTGCTACCAATTATTATGGAAATGTGCTGACTTGTTATGCAACTTCAGGAAATTGTTTGCCTGACTGCCAAGATGATGCTATGTGAGCATTATAAACACAGGTAGACGGAGAGTAGGAGCTAGATAGTTTCAGATAGCAGCTCCCCGCCTTTGTTTGGAGCATGCAAACGATACACACTGCGCGGCATTCACAGATACATACCGCGAATTTCATGTCAATGAGCTGGGGTATTGTGCCATCTTTCGAGGTATGGTAGTGGGCAAACCTGCCAAAATTACGTGAGGGTGCTTGAGCACGATGCTACAAACATATATACATATGTGTACATACATACATGCTACATACACATATGTGTACACACACACACACACACACACATATATACATACACACACAAGTAGACCCGTTGCATGAGTGTGGAATCCAGAGAGCCGCAGGGATCAATCGTAGTTGTCGTTGCACTGTACAGCCCCGCGTCCACCGACCCGCCGACCCGGGCCCGGCGTCCGTCGACGGACGGGCGGCGAGGCGGACGGGCAACGGTCGTCCGGCGTCCGGCGACGTACGAAAGACGGCGTCCGGGTCCGGTCCACGCGGCGAGCTCGGTGCTTCGCGCCATGCCCGCGCCGTAGACCTGACGAACGGCGACAACCGGCCCGACAGGCGGCGGCCGGGCGGCCGGTACCGGTACAGGTAGTCAGCAGGTAAGCGCGACAGATATTTTGGCCTGCGCGGAATTATCACGGAATCTATAACGGATACATTTTGGATTTATCTAATAATCTATGCGAAACCATTCCGAAATCCGCGCCAGACAGACAGACAGACAGACAGATTCGTAACCTCGTACTTGTAATATGGTAGGACATGTCTACATGTGTGTGTATAGAGCAGCTAAACTCCGGGACGTCGAGGTGATAGCATGTGTAGCGCAGCTCATACAAGCTGATGATGTTGCTGCAGTAAGTGAACACAGATTTCGCAGACACAGCTGCTCTGTGTATTTTGATTACGACAGTAATTGTTAATGGACTAGTATACACACCTGCGCATGCCGCTCCGGTGCGACTGCTACCCTGTATAGCATCATACTATGCCTGACAGCATATATTGCAGTATAAATACAGTTATTGCTGCTGCTGCTGCTGAGTACTATCTAACTGCGCCGCAGCGGCAGCCTCTGCCTGCATCACGACCCACTGCAGCAGTACGATGAGATGCCGCTGTTGAGAGGGAGGGAGTCGAAAAGGACGATTGGCAAGGTCATGTCACGGAGACGACGACTCGCCTCGCGCCTCCGCCGGCAGCTCAAGTCAGCCAGGCAACACTTCATGGGCGCGGTCAATTTTACCTTCTGGATGGACCCCATGCAGTGCCCTAATTAATACCCCGAGGGGCGGGGACGGCAGCAACTGTACGTGCTCGGCTGCCTCTGGCAATGTGAGGAGCCGACTTTCAACAAGGCATACTCGCAAATTCGTTATTCAGGAGAAACGTCGATCCAGTGGCAGTGCGGCACCCATGCTTGTGAGCACCTGTGGAAACATGAACGCCAGTTTGGTCGCACTCGAGTTTCCTGAGGCAGTGTCACTGTATCAGCAGGCCCGCCGCCGAACACTGAGGAACCACATCAGGGATTCAAAACAACGTCTGGACAGTGCAGCAAACATGATCCGGTATACTTGTGTATATACGGACCACATGCGCTCTAGTGCGGCGGGCGGCTGCGATTTACACGTGGCATCCGGCGGCCCGGTGCTGCGTGATGACGATGGTCAGCCATTACAGAATGCCCACACGCGTGGCGCCGACAGAGAGCGCGCTACGCCTCGCCGCAGGGGCGGAGCTGCCATGGAGGGCGGGAGAGGGTGGGGCAAAATGTGGCCCAGGGAAGAACGGGGGGGGGGGGGGGGGGGGGGGGGGTGAAGGGGCGCGGCTAGTCGAAGGCGCTGAGGTAGTCCTTGGCGCGCCTGACGAGCAGGGAGAGGTGGTTGGGGTCCGCCTCCGAGGGCAGGTACTCCGGCTTGATGTGGCCCAGCATCTCAAAGGGGCGCTTGATGCGGCGCGCCACGAGGCGCAGGTCGGCCTCGCTGCGCGACAAGACCCGCTGATCCGCCTCCCCAAGCACCATGGCCACCGTCTGCGCGGGCGGGGGGGGGGGGGGGGGGGGCATGAGAAGTATGTGAGACGGGCGCTTTGAGACGGGCCGCCGGATGGGGCAGCTGTTGTCTCGCATTGGGGGCCATGTTGCCGGGGACGCGCTGCTTGTGGGGCATTGCTCGAGGCACAACTGCCCCACCCCGAACACCGCAATCAACACAGACCGTTGTGGCTGCAGTTGGAGCCACAGGCATAGAAAAGAATGAGACACCGGATGGCAGCACCCCTTCTTCGGGGGCCGGGTGACAACATCAGCACATCATTCGGACACCGCGCGTCGATCCCCGCAACATGAGCTTTGTCCTCAGGCGAGTCTGGATCGGGTCGGCCGACAGATGGGCACGCGGGTGTCTTTTTCCTTCAAGAATCAAAGCATGCACTTATCGTTTACGTATTATTCCTTCCAAGATAGTTGTGGAGAACACGGAGGCTGAGAGTGTAGCAGGTGTTTATTAATGGTGCGTATGGGCAGGCCGCCCCGCGAGGGAGTTCTGCCTGGAAGCTGGCCGGGGGGAAGGGGGAGGGGGCGCACCAGCTCGCAGATGTGGAGCAGCTGCTTGATGGCGCGCTCCGAGGCCGCCACCGCGGCGGCGGCGGCGCTCTTGGCCTGCTCGGCCTGCGCGCCGGGCGTCGGCGCGCCGTACTCCTCCACCAGCATCTGGTCCCGCCCACCCGAGCGCAGCGCGTCCAGCAGGCGCAGGCGCTCGCCCACCGAGTCGTGGAGGTCCAGCACCGCCTGCCACCACCGGGGCAGCCAGGCCCGCACCCGTCAGCGCGGAGACAGGAGGGGAAGCAGGTGTGTGGATCTTTTGGAACCGGGACGCGAGGGCGGGAGGGGTATAATCCCTACCCACGCGTGACAACAGCCGAGAAATCCACCGGCAAAACACGCGCCAACACCGTCTGATGTCTGCGCAGTCAGTGGCATCCGGCCGCGCCGAGCTACACAGTGCAGGCAGCGGCAGAATGGACCCGGATGCATGTGCTCTGCCGGTATATAATGATAAAACCTATTCATATTCATGTATATATTTGTATCTATTAATGTATGTTCATATTAATTTACGCATATGTTCTTTACATTTATCGATACTCATATATATATTTATACATACTAGCACGTAGGCGGCAACATTCTTCCGGGTGGCAACGATGCGCCGCGGTGTTTTTGCCACCCTTCTTGCGCATTGTTCCGTGCCAATGGTGCAAGATGTATCGAAAACGCGTAAAAGTGAGGACGTCCGCGCGACCAGTGTGATAATTCATGTTATCGAATCAGATAATGTACGTGAACCAACCCATACTCCATGGACAATACCAGTGTACTGAGTGCTTTCGGAATCGATTAGCAATACGACTGCGATGTATCTGTCTGACTTCTTTCAAAGTAATCCGCCGAACGGTGAGCACATTGTCTATTTATATTATATTTCGAATTGCCAAACTTCCTCCCTAGCAGACCGTTCAGTCCGTGTCTTGGCTCAGTGCTCGCAAGGGGGAAAGGGGCGCAGCGCTGTTGTCAACACCGCGCGAACAATGAGAGAGCCATGTGGTCGGAACTGTCAGAGACGCGTCCCGGAGCCTTAGCGCGGCCATGCTTGCACGGAGTCGGTTCCGACACCCGGCGGCGATGACATCCCTGCGAGCGCCAGCGTGGCAACAACACCTGCGCGAACAACACCCTGCCCGACCTGTGCAAGTTCACAGCATGGAAAAAGCTATGCCGAGACCGTCACGAATGCTCCCGTGGGATGAACGTCAAACGCAAACTCGTACTACGAAAGGCACACATGACTCGCTTGTACGGTGGGTTATACCATGCTGCGGGGTATGTTGAGGGATATCATAGCCCCGTTGGTACGAGTAGTACGGGCCGTCTCGCCTCGTGCCTCTATATAAAAAGCGGCTTGTGATATTCATCTTCTAGCTACCCGGGGAGTCCTGGGTTTAGGACTCGCGTTTTTGTAATTCACACCTGCAGGGCGAGCACTGCCGCCAGTACTTCACTTCAGCCAGTTCCCGTACTTAATGGGTGGGGGTTATTTGAGGGCTACCCGTACTTTGCTGTTGATGTGGCTATTGACGAGGTTTGGGGAAGGGGACAGGGCAAAGGGCGGGGGTGGCGCGCCTGGTGGAGGCACAGGACGGCGAGCATCACGCGCGCGGTGCCCGCCGGGAACGCCAGCGCCTGGCCGTAGTCCTCCATGGCGTCGCCCGCCTCGCCGGCGTCGTCCTCCGGGAAGACCCACTGCCCGCCAGCGCGCACGTGCGCCACCACGCGGTGCACGTACGCCAGCAGCGAGCAGCGCAGCCCGCGGCAGCGGTGCTGCGACTGCTCCAGCTGGGTGCGCAGGCTGTGGAGCTGCGCGCGGGTGCGCTGCCGCTCCAGCAGGCCGGCGGACTCGCGCTGCTCCAGCAGGCTCTCCACCTGCGCCGGCAGCGACGGACGGCGACGGCGCAGCAGGCGGCCGCCGGCCCCAGGGGAGCAGTTGGGATAAACATACGTACCCCCGTCACATTTGTGAGGGGGCTCGCGGGTCGCAACAGTGCTGAACTGTTGTGCACCACAGTCGGACATGTCGTGCTATATTCCAAGCAACGCATTGTTTCCTTCTTCGCCAGTAGGGGGCGAAATCACAGTAGTCGCTATCATGAGGCTCGTGCTATTAGTGATCTACAGGAACATTCGACATAGGTCCGCCACATGGGTCCGTCTGCAATTGGCCTTGTTGGCAGGCAGGCGAGGAGCGCATCCGCCGTGTTTCTGTCGCCACGTCGCCGCCCATGCCAAGAGAGAGATCAAACCGGCCGGATAATCGTTTCTACGGGGGATTGAAACGCAGGGAGACAGCGGCGGCCCTTCCCTTTACGTAAAGTAGCAGGCGGGAGGTCGTCACATGACAGAGGTGGTCCACGGAGGAGGGCGGCGGGTCCCCGCTTGCCGCACCTGGTCCTTGGCTTTGCAGATGGCGGCGATCATGGGGTTGTACACCCCGCTGCCCTCCTGCTTGGTCTCCTCGTCCAGCGGGAGGAAGATCTTGCACAGCTGCCACATGCGCTCGTCCAGCTGCTGCGCCTTGTACCGCAGCGGCCCCTCCGATGCCACCAGCGCAGGGGCCAGGCGGGCCAGGCAGCCTGCGGGGCGGGGGCGCACCATCAGGGTCGCGGAGTCAGCGCCAAGCCCGAGATGCACACCCGCACCCACACACACACACACACACACACACACGCGCACGCACGAACCCCCCCTCTCCTCAACACACACACGCACACACACGCACGCACGCACCCCCCTCTCCTCAACACACACACGCACACACACGCACACACACACACACACGAACCCTCCCTCTCCTCAACACACACACACACACATGCACACGCACGCACGCACCCCCCTCTCCTCAACACACACACACACACACATGCACACGCACGCACGCACCCCCCTCTCCTCAACACACACATGCACACATGCACACGCACGCACGCACCCCCCTCTCCTCAACACACACACACACACATGCACACGCACGCACGCACCCCCCTCTCCTCAACACACACACACACACACACACATGCACACGCACGCACGCACCCCCCTCTCCTCAACACACACATGCACACGCACGCACGCACCCCCCTCTCCTCAACACACACATGCACACGCACGCACGCACCCCCCTCTCCTCAACACACACATGCACACATGCACACGCACGCACGCACCCCCCTCTCCTCAACACACACACACACACACACACACGCACACACACGCACACACACACACACACACACGAACCCTCCCTCTCCTCAACACACACATGCACACATGCACACGCACGCACGCACCCCCCTCTCCTCAACACACACACACACACACACACATGCACACGCACGCACGCACCCCCCTCTCCTCAACACACACATGCACACGCACGCACGAACCCCCCTCTCCTCAACACACACATGCACACACACGCACGAACCCCCCCCCTCTCCTCAACACGCACACACACACACACGCACGAACCCCCCCTCTCCTCAACACACACATGCACACACACACACACGAACCCTCCCTCTCCTCAACACACACATGCACACACACGCACGAACCCCCCCTCTCCTCAACACGCACACGCACACGCACGCACGAACCCCCCTCTCCTCAACACACACATGCACACACACGCACGAACCCCCCCCCCTCTCCTCAACACACACACACACACGCACGCACAAACCCCCCCCTCTCCTCAACACACACATGCACACACACGCACGCACCCCCCTCTCCTCAACACGCACACGCACACACACGCACGAACCCCCCCCCCCCCTTTCCTCAACACGCACACGCACGCACGACCCCCCCCCCCCCCCCTCTCCTCAACACACACATGCACACACGGGTGCCGGCACGATAATAAAAACACTGCGGCAGAGAACTCGCCCCGCCTGCCACAGGTCAGATGCAGGCGAAACCACTGCAGAACCCTAGCGATTGCTCCTACAGGTATGCGCGCCAGAGCACCTATGCATAACAACATATATCTACTAAAATAATGCTGTATATCTATATACAGGCCTTAAACCGGGGTTTTAATTCTACACTGTCATAGGTACACTGCTTGGGCTCCGCCATGGGTTCTTCTAAATCTGACCTCCGACAGGTTGGGTAGGTTCTCATCCGCGGTTTTGTCATTGCGACGCCGGCACCAGCGCACAAAATAGCGCTGTTTTGCCCATTGTTGGCAGACCGCACTGCTTCGGTTCATAAAGCAATGACATGGCATGACTATCTATTTACTGGGGGGGGGGGGTGGGGGGTGAGTACTCGCAAGTTGCTCTGTTGGTTTGGCCGACTTCATTAAGTTCAGTGAAGTGACCCGCAAAACTCACGGAGCTACTGGAGTCGCGTAATTATACGTAGTGAAGCAAGGTATCACTGTTACTTCAGAATGCAACAGTACGCCAAGTTTGGCACAGACATGTGTGGTAAGATATCACATACACATGTTTGATCGGAAACTTTGCATTGGTTGACGTAGATTGCCTCAAGTTTGCCGCTTGAGCGCGCTTCAACCCACACGTGTCTATGCCGCACGTACCAAATGGACCAAAAATGATCCTTTGTAAGTATCAAATGGGAATCCGCTACGGCTCCGTTGTAAAGCGAAACTTTACTCGAGTCCAAAACATGAAGTTACGTCGGGCCCGATCGGACCTCCACACAACCCTGGTCCGGGGGGGGGGGGGGGGGGGGGCACTAGCCGCACCCGCGACAAGGCCTCCGAGCTCCAGCTCGTGCTCGCCGCCCCGCGCCACCTCTTGCAGCACGCGGCCCATGGCCTTGCTGTGCACATCCACCACCTCCAGCGCCTCGCTGGTCACGTTGGCGCTGCTGGACAGGGCGGCGGTCAGGCAGGCCAGCAGCCGCAGCGCGCCGCGCAGCAGGCGGCCCAGCCGGGAGCGCAGGCTCAGCCCACGCCGCGCCGAGCCCGAGGCCAGCTCCTCCACCTGCGCGCCTAGCGCGCGGCAGCTGGCCAGGCAGCGCAGGGCGCCGATGCTGAACACGCGCTGCGCGCCGGCGCGGCGGTGCTGCGGCGGGCCGGCGATGCAGAGGCCCTGAGGGGGCGCACGCGCGGGGGGGGGGGGGGGGCGCTCAGTCAGTGAGGGGCGGCCCGTGACCGCCGGTCCCCCCACCACACCATTCCGATGCCCCCACTGCCGCATGGCTGTCCTCTAGGCAACACGCATCACCACACCACTCGAGATGCCATACACTCAATTTAACAGCGCACCGCTATGTAATCGGGTTCCGATTACATCGCTTTCTCCTCTTCCCCTGGGGGAGGGGGGGCGGGGGGGGGGGGGGGGGGGGGGGAGAAGAGTTGTGCGCACAGCCATGGTGGGTTTACGGTACATGCACATGGAACCCCCAACACCTCGGCCCCAACCGTGAGCTTATAAAACTGACATCTATAAAAAACCTAATGCGGGGTCAAATGGGGTTTCACGTGGGGGTGACCCCCGGGGGGGGGGGGGGGGGGGGGGGGGCACACGGGTTCATGTCAAGACTCGCATGGGTATCAACCGTTGGATGGGCATTGAGAGCAGGACGGGGGGAGGAGGGGAGGAGGGAGGAGGGAGGGAAATGGTGCGCAATGTAAGAACGACACCAACTGAGGAGGGGCATGTTGGTGTTACCCGCCACATTGCCAAAGTACAGTACAAGATACTACCGGACGACTTGCAGCACCGTCAAAACGGAATATTGTTGGGACTGCGGTGAAGTATCGGTGGCACAAATACTTGAATTCCAAGTTTCTCAGCTCCATTCAAACCAACCAAAGTTTCGATAAAGTGTAAACGTGTAGGTATAAAAAATTCTAAAAGATATAAAGGTGTATATAAAAGATATATAAAAGTTAAAAGTTCAAGCTATACTTTCATAAATAAAACGTGAAAAGTATATAAAGGTATACATATAAAAGATATAAAATGTGTAGGCATAAAAAATTCTAAAAGATAAAAGAAGTCTAAGAGATCTAGTCTGTCACCCCCTATCAGACTATCTTCCGCCCTTTTGAGGACCTTAAAAAGAATGGTTTCATGCGGAATGTGTGCGCCCCATTTTGGGGGCCGCGGGATGAGTGCGAATAGGACATGGTTCACCACTGAAGTCGAGGCGCCACATGAAGCAACACCTAAAAGTTATTGCGGATGGGAGCAGGCTGGGAGGGGTGGCCAGGGAGACGGCGAGAGGCACGGAAGGGGGCAGGGGGGCTGTGCCTGCAGCAGGGAGAGCTGCGCCTCGATGATGATGCACGCGGACTGGCTCTGCCGGGAGGGCAGCGCCAGAGCGGAGGCGATTGCCTGCGGCAGGCTGTCGAGCACGTTGCGCGGCAGGTCGGTGCGGTGCAGCTCGTTGGCCATTAGCGGGTCCGCCGCCACCAGCGCACACAGCAGCTGGAACACGAGCGCCCTGATGAGCCCGGGGCAGGGGACGCGGCAGGGGCAAGGGGGGGCGCTCGCAGTCAGCGCCAACCTCCGAGTGCAGTCGCATCAAAAACCAAAAAAAGCCCGCTTCCCATTACCACGTGATGTATACACAGAATGAGATGTGCCACTAGAAAATGCGGCTCTCCGGCGAGGTGTTGGCGCCCTAGACAGGTGGGCGGTCCGCGCCATGCACAGGTCGCCGTCACTGTTGGTCATCAGAAACCCGTAGCGCCTCCAGGCGATCGAGCCGGTCCCAAAACCACCAGACGAAGCGCACCACAAATACCGCCGTTGTGCACAAACTGCATTTCTGGACACCGGAGCGAATACCAGAGGTCTTTGCGGCCGGTGGTGCATAAATCCTGTTGATCATAAATCCTGTAGGTCTTTGCGGCAAGAGGGATGCTGCCCCACTTGAAGCTCTTAGAATTTGCTGAAAATTGAACGACAAGCCTCCGGTATCGCACCATTAAGTTGGGTTTGCGGGTCCAAAAGCATTGGTCCAAAGGTGTTGCAGCGTCGAGTCGGAAATCTGTGCAGTATTCGTGTTGTAATCTGATATATTTTGAGATATATATTGTGTGTGTGTGTGTGTGTGTGTGTCTTTAGCGGGTGGGGGGGGGGGGGGGGGAGGGGAGGGGGGGGAGGGGAGGGGGTAAAATGATAATGTCCTACTAGCCCAAAGCGTGGGAACGGTACAAAGCCACCCAAGGATTATGCACTGATAGGATAGAGCATCATTGTGTGAGTATATTTAATGGACAGCACGATGCCTGTTATATGTTGCGGGCCGGCATCAGCACAGGTGCGGCATCCAATGGAGGCGGCCGCAGGCTCCCGTGTCCACGAGGGCGCTGCCTCGACAGGGGTGGTCGTAGGCATCCGGGAGGCGGTAGCGCACCGGGAGCTCTCCCGCCCGCACAGCCCGTCCATGCCCAGCATCTCGATCAGCATCGGCGCGTAGCCCTGCAGATGCAGCGAGTTGCCCTCCTCCAGCTCCGCCTGCGCCGCATACCGCACACCGGGGCGCGCGCGCGAGGGTGAGGGGAGCGGGACAGGCGTGGCGTGGCGCTGACATACAGCCATACTACGGGGGAGGAGGTGGGTGTCTCGTGATACGCTAGACGACAGGCAGTGCTCGCTTTCTGTACGAGGCGCCGCCGTGCAGCTTGCAGCATCGTAATAAACACAAAATGCTGTGACTGCGGCGTGGCATCGGTCGCGCAAACATCAAACGGGATACTGAAACGTCACATTGCCGGGGCCACGCGACAACTACGCGAAATTGCACGTGTGTATATTGGTGATAGACGCCGCAAATGCTTGATATCGTAAGTCGTGATGCCAATCAGAGGTAAAGCTAGTGGCGAATCACAGGCCACAGATATAATACTCCGGGGCCAGCAAAAGGGAAGGAAAAGGCGGGCAGATGAGTGCCTGGCAGGGGGGGGACCTGTATGGCGTCGATGCTGGCCACCTTGTTCGCGCGGGAGGAGCTGTCCAGCAGAGCGTCCAGTACTGCCGGGGGCCACTCACGTGCGCGGGGGCCCTGTGACAAGGAAGGGGGGGGGGGGGGGGGGGTCCGATTAGTCACTCCGGGCGTGGCAGTGGCCGTGTCTCCGCCTCCGCATTCGACCCCAGCACCCCACCGCACCTTGCAGATCTGCAGGTACGCCAGCAGGGAGCCGTATAGGCTGCAGCGCACGCCCTCGTTGCGCTTGCCCAGCTTGAGCAGCTTGAGCAGCTGCAGCAGCACCTCGTGGCACCTGCGTGGCGGCAGTTTGCCGGTCAGTAATCGGTCCCCGGCAGAGTCAAAAACCCAGAGGGTCACACCCGGGAAGGGGGGAGCATCCAGGCCGGGCGAGCGGGGCTTCACGGGGGTAGGGCTGTTGTGATCCACAGTATGGTATGAGCGCCACCAAAATAAGTTACTGCTCCCTTTCTCGACAGACTAGGGATGACCCTGTCTTGACAACAAACGCCTCCTTGAATGTGAATACTGCCCACCAAGGCTGCTAAGGACGTCACCCGTTCTCAGCGTTCACTCATACCTTGAACACGGTTGGCCACCAGCGCGCTAACGACAACATCGGAAACAACAGCCTGCCGGAGGTCAGATGTAGACTATGACTGCCGGCGAAAATACAAGATTCCTCATAATAAGCCCCAAAATTGGGCTCGCGTGCAACTTGAAACGTACAGATTGTTTGCCATAGTTCCGCTGTAGTTTGTCTACACTTGACGGGTGGCAGGCAGGGCAGGTTCTTCTTCGCAGTGCTCCTACCACCGCGTCGGTACCGGTATAGCGCAACCGCAGCACGTGCGCTTGCAGGCAGCGCAGCACGCAAGCCCAATTTGAGACTTGAATTACGGGATTTGTATACGTGCGTCGGCACTCGGAGTGCTGCTGCGTAGCGCCCGACACCGTCCGGCTCAATTGCCCGCTCCGTATTCCGTAATCACGGGTGTTTATTTGGGAGCTCACACCTCACGGCAATCGGTAACCATCACCCATGTCTACCCGCAGACGGTGGCGCGCTCTTATGCCGCAAGCAGTGAGTACCCGTAACCAAGCGACTTGCAATGGCACCGGCTCATGGCCATGAGTGACCAAGGAGGGGCGGAGCAAGAAAGCCCGCATATTGGGTAGGATGGAGTCACCAACAGCGAACATAAAGGGGGGAGAGAGGAGGAGGGCAAGAGGGGGCGAGGGGCGCCGCGTCACCTGGAGGGCAGCCACAGCATCTGCAGGAGGCTTGCCGCGTCGTTGCCTGTCGCCCCGTCCGTGCCGGAGCCCGCCTCCTGCTCCCCGCGGCAGTTTGGGGCAGGCAGCCGTAAGCAGCATGTCGTGGCCCGCGCGGACTGAGGACTCTGGGGCGAGCTCGGATAGTTGTAGCCCCCCCCCCCCCCCCCCCCGACGACTATTTGCCCGCCACGTATACAGCAATGGAGCGACCAGCCGCTGCTGCCGCCGTTGAAGCTGCGGCTGATGGATGCGGTGGCACACTGACATGTGGGCACTGCGAGGCACAGCAGCGGGCAGCGCGCACCAGCAGGCGCGAGAGCAGCGTCTGCGCGGTTGTGCACAGCGGCTGCGCAAGCCGATCCATGCCCGCCAGCAGCACGTTCTCCACTCCGCGCAGCGCCTCGCGCAGCACCTCGTGCAGCGCCTCGCTCGCGCTGGCGGGGCCGCCGGCCGCCTCCTCGCCCGGCGGCGCCATCACCACCATCGCGCCGGGCGCCTGCGCAGCGCCGGCGCCGCTGTGCAGGGCGGCGCCCAGCAGCGCGTAGCGCCGGCTGAAGACGACCTCCACCAGCTCCTGCCAGCTCGCCAGCAGGCTGCAAATATAGGCAACAGCGGCCTGCACCCTCAGCCAACACCCCCACAGGGCAGCGCAAGCGGAGCACTCAAGAGCTGCGACCACAGCGAGGAGCCACCGCACCCAATAGACACCCACACCACCGGCGCCCTTCAAGGAGTGGTGCAACCAAGCACGCAGTGACAACACGACCCGCCACCACACTGTGTTGCTGGGCACTCCGGCTCTGCCAGCAGTAATGGAGCTCTTCTGCGGCAGGTTGGCGCGCATGTACTAGGGGCAACTCCGGGGAGGGGGGATCACCCTCACGCTACCAGGAGGCTCAACCGTGATTTGTCAGAGCCTCGGCCGTTGGATATATTTGCCCAGATGGGCGCGTTGCATGACTCTATTTGACAGTCTGTTCCGCTCTACTCCTCGGATACCTCGATGCGCAGAGGTGGGCGGGGATGGAGATGGTGTGTGTGTGTGTGTGTGTGTGTGTTGGGGGTCCCTAACTATGCAGCCCGTGTAAATAACAAAACGCGAAAGGGAGTACTGATAGTCGAGCCACTCCCGGGGATGCCTCAGCCACCTTGAACAGCATACCGCAGAACGGCAGACAAACACTTTCCAAATATCGCCGCAACCAGTCGGCCCAGCGACGCGCCTCGGGACGCGGCAAGCAGGGCGCGCGAGCACCTGTACTGCGCCATGCTCTCCTCCTGGAACGCGTTCATGCCGTGCGCGAGCGCGACCGCCTCGTGGGACGCGGCCTTGAGCACGTCGTCCGCCGCGCCGCTGCCGCCGGTGCTGGAGTAGATGGCGCCGATGCGGCTGTAGCGCTCCATGACCTGCAGCCCCGCCGGACAGCCCGCGGGTGTGTCAGTACGCGGCAGCACCTGAGCAGAGGGCTGTCAGGCTGTAAAACTGTCCATTGTGATGAGGACCTGACTGCTCTGCCAAAACATACCCCCCGTCCCCCTTCCCTTTCTTTCCCTCTCTCTGTTGGGATTTATCTAATATGAATTACACATGCCCAGTATACAACCGGTCCAAACACACGATACTCAAAACCCTGACATGGAGTTTAGGCTAATCGGATGTCGACCGTAAACCTAGAAGACCCTGGAGCCCGCGGAAACCACTGCAAAGCGTGAAAGGTACATTCTTTGTAGCGTGTTTTGTCGATTCCGGGCAACCACCCCCAGCTGTGACCTCCAGCATGTCAGCACCAAGAGGGGGTACCCCCAAGGGAGGACAACACGGACCTTGGCAATGAAGGCAGGGATGTCGATGACGGAGCAGCCACGCTCGCTGACGGTGCGCACGCCGCCCTCGCCGGTGGCGGCGTTGCTCATCAGCAGCTCCGGCAGCTGCATCTCCTCCTGCAGGCCGAGAGGGGGTGGGGGGGGGGGGGGGGGGGGCAGGCATCCAGGGCACACGGCGCTGTCAGACTCCCGCCCCCAAGAGGCGCGGCCGCACCGCCGAGGAGAGGAGTTCAGAGCAGAGCAGCAGCACAGTGCGCCTGGGGCGCCGGCAATCCAGTGTCAGATGACAGTGGTAGCGGGCAGGTGGCACCCCTGTCTGCAGCTCGGCCCGTTCAGTCCCTACCTGCATGCGGCGCACTTCGCCCGCTGCCGCGTTGTGCGGCTCACGCAGCGGGTAGACCGCGAGCTCCAGCACCTGTGACAGCACTCTGTCAGCCCTTAACGTGGCTGGGTTGGGGCCGGAAGAACGACGGGGCCACTAAGACCGCTTATCAGCGCTGCCAAGCAATCAGCAAGTGGCACGCAGACGGACAGCTGGATCCGGGTGGGGACTGGCAAGACATGCAAGGCAGTGCGTTGCTTGGGCATAAAGAGCTGTGAGGAGCTGCCTGGGGAAGTCGAAATCAAAGGCGTATTTCCTGTGTCTTTTCAGCAAAACGTAGTGCAGAAGCATCTTCACGACGAAGGCAAAACTTTGCACAATTTGCATCATGATAATAGTCTCATGAACTGATTTGCGTGAAATGATCACGTTGACGAGTAACATCTGTTAAGGGTCCTTTCCCATCGATCGGGTTTCCCAATGCATCCATTACACGACCGAATGTTCCTTTCCCTACAGGAACATCTACAATAGTTTTTGTACGTTTTTCATTTGTTCTAAAAATCTAAAGTGGTGTGAAAGGATTGACACCCGATTTCAAGAGGCTGTAGTTTATTGGTTTGGTGCCATTGCGATAACAACAGCACAGCAAAAAAGGACCCGCCCTACCTGTCAGAGGTCAAATACAGACAATACAAATACAGACAACTAAAGCGACACTACAGCGAATACTCTTATAGGTTGCATGCAAGCGCAACTTGAGGCCTATAATGAGGGCTCTTCTAGGTGCGCCGGCAACCATAATTGAATTGTAAGGTAAAACATTTGCAGAATGTGGACTGGTATGCCAGTCCTAAACAGTCAAGTCTACGTATCTTGTCACATGCGCCGACTTTGTTCACAGGGGTGAAGGCAGAGAGTGGGGCCAGAAGAAGGGAAGGGGGGAGGGGGGGCAATACCTCCAGCATGCGCGCCCGCCGCTGCTCCATACCCGAAAAGCCACCGTCACCAGGGGAAACTTCGCCTGAGGCGACATCCGCAGCGCTGGCGTCAAACAGCTCGCTCAGAATGAGGCTGGCGCTCTCGGCGTGCGCGTACAGCGCGGGGTCGGCCACGTGCAGCTCCAGCGCAGCGAGCTGCAGCAACCACGCACGCGCGTGCAGCGAGGCCACGCGCGCCGCCGCTGCGTCCGGCAGTGGCGCGCACAGCATGTTATCCAGCTGTGGCCCCATCAGCATGCACCACGGCGGGGAGCGCAGCACCGCCAGAGTGCCTTGCCGCCTGCGGAGCAAGCACACATACACAGCGGCCTGGCTTAGCGCCGTTCCGGCTCACCTGCGCCGACAGCGCGGGCACCACTATCGGAGTGAACACGGTAATGACAACTCGGCCAATAAGAACCTGCCCAACATGGTAGGGGTCAAATATAGACGAAACTGAAGAGAAACCATAGTGAATGCTCTCCGACGTGAGGCTCATGAATGCCCAATTACGGGTTCCTTCAGCTGCATTGCACCTGTAGCAGTGCCCGGGATATGAGCCCCAAATTGGGGTGCATGCGACATACAGGAAGGTTTGCAATATATCCCCTACAGCTCGATGTATGTCTGACCTCTGGCAGGCGGGGAAGATAACCATTCCCAGTTTTCACTTATCTGCGCTGGTATCCGTATACCCATCAGTTGCAACGAGTGAGCGACTCATGGAGTGCATTCTGAGCCCCCCCCCCCCCCCCCCCCCTCCCCCCACCGCACCCCGCCCAACAGAGCTGGGCATGACTCTCACACCAGCACACCAGCACAACATCGTCAAGAGACGCCACCCGCTGGGTGGCTGGGGGCACAGCGCTCCAGCAACGCAACAGCGCACGCCTACACATCGCGTTCATATCATGCGAGGCACGGGGGCACCATGGACAGCACGCTCGACCTGCGGCCGCTGAATGGCAAAGGGGAAGGGGGGAGAAGAGGAGGAAGGGGAGGGGGGGCAGACGTCTGTTCGTTGGCCGCCAGCAGGTAAAGCAGCTCCAGGATCTGCTCGTACAGCCGCGGACGCTGGTGCGGGAGGCTGCGAGAGGTGGCGGCCTGCAGAGCATGGCACCAGAAGGCTCAGGCATGTCCACTGAGGCAGCCGGTCTGGTGACGGCGGCAGCGATACACTGAGGCGCGCGCACGGCCAGCAATGTCCGTGCTGAAACAGCCTGGAATGGAAGCGTGCAACTTCATACAACGGCGGTGATGTCCTTTGCGGTGTGTCCAACGACAACCCGCCGAATCGCACTTCCATACTGGGTGCCTCCCTCCCTCTCTCTCGTTCCTTCTTGCAGTGCTAAGAGTATTGAACTAGAGGTACGGAACACCATCACAGGCTATAACATGTACACACCCACGATGCATCAAATCAACGATGTAGTATGTGTATAATTGAAGCGGAGCTTCGGGTATGCATATGGTCGTTAGTTGAAGATAAAGCCTGAACTGCACACTGCACGGGTGTAGCACGCTCATATGGATTCGTGAAGGGGCAACCTGCTGCCAGGAGGGGCGCGACGGGTGTGCTTGGCTGGCGCTGTTCAGAAACAAGGTGCATGGCGCGGTGCGTGGGTGGCGGTGCGGGGTGGACCTGAAGCACCACGGACAGGCAAGAGTAGAAGCGATGGGGGTCTGGCGGAAGCACATGGCTGTCGCTGTCCAGCGGGAACCCCAGCAGCAGCTGGGCCATGTTGGGCGGCGGTAGCTCCACAGTGGCGAGCAGGATCTGCAGGATGAGGTGAGCGCGTGGGTCTTCTGCAGTGAGAGCATCGGCCTGCGTATCATTCAAGGGAGGGAGGGGATGACGGCTCTGCATTAGGGCCGAGGACTGCAACGGTGTCCTGCCCTGTGTTGAAATGGCGCTCGGGACTGTGATAATTGTTTGTATGGAAAGGGCTGCCCTCAGTGCACGATTGCACTTCATACAACCAGAAGCTGGAGAATGTACAGGACATCACTTGTAAGGAGCATGGCTGTGGCAGAATGTGGATGCGAGGGACACCGCATGGAAGTGTATGTTGTTGACAGGTCTCACGTCGTCGGCGCTTGTCGGGTCCTCTGGTGAGCGGAAGAGCGAGGCCTCCATCGTGGTGGCAGCACGCACTGCGCGCGCGTGCTGCAGCTCGTCCAGCCGCAGGCTGCGCGGCACGGTGCCACGCGCCAGCACGTCCACAAGGTTGGGGACGGCCTCGGCGAGCAGCTTGGTCAGCTTGAGTGCCTCAACCTGGATCTGCATGTTGTGTGGGTAGCTCACGTAGTCGGTGAGCACCGCCAGCCGGCGTGCATCGGCTCGCAGCACGGACAGCAGGCTGGTGTCGCGATCCACGGTGCGCACAGCCTGCAGTGCCGCCAGACAGTGAATACATTAGTGGAGGCCCTGTTTTGAAGGAATCGGCATGGCAGAGTAGAAGAGTGGATGATAGGTAGCTATGCAATGCATTAAAGGCCAATGGGCAGCCCCCTCTCAGGACATGTCCACAGATTGAGAGAATTTCGGGTCTCTGATATCACCAGTTGCTAAATTGGGAATATATGGGGAAAGGAGGGGGTGGGGGCAGCGCGCAATTCGCACCATCAGGGCAGGCACAAGCCTACTCTCCACCTCCACTGCGCAGACGAGAAGCTGCAGCGCTGCATGCACAGCGCCCTCCAACGCCAGGCCATGCTCGGCGCCCACGCGTGCTTGGTTGAGCTCTTCCACACCTTGTGTCCAAACAAGCAGACACACACACACCCCGCCGGTGAGCAGGCGTTGCGGATTTGTGCATGTACCCAAAGGCGCTGCCGCAGCTGCTGTTGCGGCAGCTGCATCAACATGCCGTCAGAAGGCAGTGGGCAGGGGAGCGGCCGAGTCGCACCTGTCATGGCCACACCCATCACAGCTCGCATGCTCCTGCCCTCCTGCAGTTCGCAACACGTCCACTATGATCAGTAAAAGGGAGCTCAAGGGGGGAAGCACATGCAAACGCGCTAGACGCACCTGCTCCTGTGTGTCTTTCAGATTTCAATAGAACGCAGGAAAATACTTACCTGTATCAAGTACTTAATATTATCAGGCATATGTTTGAAAACATGAAGCATGTTACTTTTAATTAAATTAATGACATTAGCTGGTGTTGGCTACATGAATGTCAGCTGCAAGGGGGCACATCAGCGGTGTGCATGCCGCACCTGAAGCATGTCCAGCATGACGTCGGCACCGGGGGCGCGAGCCCCGCTGGCATCCATGCTCACAGCAGCAGGCAGGTCCCCCGCTGACGCCGCAGCACGGAGAACGGTGATCAGGTGCTGGAACGCCACCTCTGCCAGCTCCCACTTCTCCTTCGGCACCTTGTACGCTCTGGCGCTCAGCTGGCCCAGGATTTCGTCCCGCACAAAGCGTGTGAAATGGGCGTACGGCCTGCATTGGGCATACAGACAGATGTCAGTCACACGCGGGCTCAGTCCTGACATTCAGTGCAAGCACGAGCAATCAGACATCGCTGCACTGCATGTTTGGTGTTCAACACTGGCGTTTTCTGGCAAGGAAGACACGCACGGGCAAAGGCTTCAAACCGCAAAGACATGTAAGTATGTGTGATGGTTGTGGTGGTGGTTTGGGAAGAGGGGAAGGGCGGGGGGGGGGGGGGGGGGGGGGGGGGGCGCTCACCGGCCATTGTTTGGTAGCTCGGCAGATGCTGAGGCCTTCCACAAGGTGTTCAGAAGCGCAATGAAGGCGCGCACTTCGGGGTACTCCTCTGCGCGCTCCTCAATCTCCGCAAGCTGATACTTGAGGTCATAGCGCATGGCTAGCGACGCCATGCCGCCGCCGCTGTTGGGGTCCTTGCCTGTTGGCTAGATACACACAGCCCATGCCAAGTGTCAGTGAGAGTCCAGATCACAAGGATTAGTGTTGGCTCGGTTAGAGTTGTCACCCAGCAACTGCATGCCGCATGCGCCAAATGATACATAAAAAACCCCTAAGACCAATCCTTTGAGGTAATGCATTTGGGCATAGTCCTGCAGTTGGCAAAACTGCAGATCGGCTTGCTCAGAGAACATCGCCGCATCGCACCTCAAAGATGGCGGTCGCTGTGATCCGCTCCCACATTTCGGCCGAGGCGTCAGGGCTCAAAGCAAACACCGCGATTGCGCGCATCAGCGCGGCCTTGAGCTCGTGCGGCACGCGATGGCACATCAGCTGCACCAGCACCTCGTACAGAGGGCGCAGCGAGACCTGAGACAGCAACAGCCAACATGTCAGCACGGCCTGCAGGGCGGACAGCGCAACGACAGTTTCGCTGTCAGCATGTCCTGCAAAGGAAGCCGCGACTAGCCTGAGATTGTGAGTGCAAACACATTTTGGGCGGAATCGTGCCATATATGGTGTTATTTCCATGTGGACGGCGGCTCAAAAAAGCATCCGTTTGCGAATTGGTTGCTATATCCCTCGGCGCATGCTGCATACTGATTGACCAACTGGTACCGTTTGACGGATACGCGAGGCTGTGCAGGGAGAGAGCATCCAGCAGTGGAAGTACCCACCTTGTCCTCCAGCTGCCGGATCCAGTTGGTCACCTCCTCAGGCTGTCCCTCCGTCAGCATCGTGCAGAACAGATCCAGGTACGCGACCAGCCCATTAGCGTCGCCCTCCGACATGTAATGGTCCCGCGAGTTGCTGGCATCGCCCTCCATGTCCTGCGGCTGAAACTGATGGCAGTACCTGGAGCATTTGCCGGCAGGGGGTGCTCAGTTGGGCCCAGGGTCACTGCACTTGGTACCGGCGTCGGGATCACATGACGCAAACGCTACTGCGGAGCGCCGGTTTTTAACTCACCGCAGCATGACGTAAAACAGCTTGCTCCACGACAGCTGCTCTGGCATGTGTGGGTGCATCAGCTGGTTGAAGACCATGCGCGCGCCGACCTCCCCACTGCATACAGCCTGATAAGCCACAACAGCCAGTGGATCAAAATTCCTCACCGCAATCCCTTAAAAACCTGAGATCACGGGGAAAAGTACGCCTCCCTCCGCGCGGGCAGAGCAGAAAGGGTAGCGAATGGCCATGTGCACAGTGCGGAAACGGTTGCACACACCCGGAGGACACCCAGGTAGGAGATCAGCACATCCGGGACATGCATGCAGGCGCCAAATGGGACACTCTGTGCGGACAGATTTGGGACAAGTTAGAAGAGGGGCAGGAATGTCAGACCACTAGCAGTTTGCAGATGACGGGCTGATGTAAGGCTGATGTCGGGTTCGAGATGCGCCACGGGCTCGGAGCAAACCTCCAGGAACTCCGCCAACGAGTCGTCTCGCAGGCGGTCATCGATTATCAACTCGGGACGCAAGCGGAAGACGGACGCAAGGAGGCATAGCACCGTTGCAACGCCGTCCCCAGCTTCGCTGGCTGCGCCGTTCCCCACGGCTGCACTGGACACAGGCACTGCGTTTGATGTCACCTGCGTTGGAAACCACACCATATGATTGCCATCGCCTCAGAGCTCACCAAGGAGATCGAGGTGAAAAACAAGGAGGTGGAGGAGAAGGCAAGAGACTGTGGTGGATGTTGTGTCCTATGGGCGACTGGAAGGCGCATGTCCGCCCGGGAGATGGGCCACACAGTCAAGTTTACAAAGCTCTTCCCTCACCTGCACTGTCTTGCCCGGTATGAGCTCTTGGTAGACCTGCCAGCAGGGGCGGGAAAGAAGGGGGGGTGGGGGGGGGGGGGGGGGGGGGGGCGGGGGGCAGACATGTGCGCTTTCAGGAATGTGGGCCTGAAAGTCATAGATTAGAACACGGAGCAGCAGTCGCGGCGGACTGTGTTATCGTGAATAACATATCCCGCGCAGTGCTCTGTGTTCAGTGAAAGCAACTCAGTCTAAACATAACGCTCCAGTGACAGGCAGGCTCCGAGATCGCTGCAATGCCCCCACGCTCAGAGCTTTCCAGGAACGCGCTCAGGCGAAATCAGAAATCTCAGTTTGATTGGATCGGCCTTGCAGAGCTGCGGCTAACGGCATTAGAGGGCCAGTATAATGGAGCAAGGCCATGGAGCGCACTACGGTGCGGACTTGATGATGAAAACACCTACTTTGGTCTTAGATATTGTTGCCGCCAGAGTTTCTTAATTTCCGTAATGCTGTCATAATGTGCTTGTGTAAATCGGCATGGATGTCGAGGGCAGAGCACGGATATGTTCATACAGTGGCGTCTGCAGCCGTACATGGCGAAACACGGATTTTTTTTTCGTGGTTGCGACCCCCCTCCCCCCCCCCCCCCACACAAGATTCACATAGGAAAAGACAGAGCAGGCTCACCAGGCTCCGCTCCTGGTTCAGAAAACGCAGGAAGAGATCCAGCACGATGCGCGCCAGCAGCTCCTGCTGCGGCAGGAGGTCATCCTGCAATGGCACGCTGTCGAGGATGGAGCCAGCCAGGTGTCGCATCGCACCGCCGGCCAGGGCACCTCGAACAGTCTGGCGTGCGCTTGCTGCATCAGAGCTGTACTCCAGCTGCAGGACGCCGTACGCCAGTGCGCTGATGCGGTGGAACCCTGCATGGGGGCAGCCAATGTGGAGGCAGTCAGACCGAGATGGCGGCAAGCCATGGCCACTGTCAGGCTGGCATGCTAGGATATTCTGATAGTCTGGTCTGCTAGGATGTGTGCAGGCGTGCACGTGTTTCAGCTGCCTGACCTGTAGTCTCATTCAGCCGCAGAGCGTTAGCAACCTCTGCCGAGCTTGCGACAGCAGACAGCAGCGAGCGCTGGCCGTCCTCTGGGCCGTCTGACACACCAAGCCTGGGCGACAGCCCCACCAGCAGGGCAGCCGTCACCATCATGGTGTGGTGCTGCATGGTGTAGAGCTCCCCCTTCTGTGTGCTGGCAGCCGAGCCGCTTGACATGCCTGTGCACCACCCAGACAGTCAGGTGTGGTATTCAGGGGTGAGTGGCACAGAGTGCAACCATGGCGAGCCAGATGGGCGCTGTATGCCCCGAGCGGCGTGAGCTCACTCTGCAAGTTGGTCAGCTTGAGCGCATGGTAGTGCATCAGCTCTGCCAGCTGCGCGATGGTTTGGGCGTTCATCCCAGCTCCAGACTGCACCGGGGATGGCGGGTGCACAGCGCGGGGGAAGGGGGCGCAGGTGAGCAAGCTTCCGGGTGTCATATCGCTGGCTTGGTAGGGCCACTTGCTACACGATCAGCCACATTTGCACGCAGAATACATCAACAGGGAGGCTGTCAGGCAACAGCGCCACTCTGGCAACAAGCAGCCACATGTTGCACATCGCCTCACCTTGGAAATGAGCACCGCATACAGCAGGCACTCGCACAGCAGCGTCTTCTCGCGCTGCAGCAGTGCATTGCGTGGGACAAGGTCCCCCGTCTTGTCGCGAACACACGGCAGCAGACTGCCTGCACCGGCCTGCACCGCAACAAGCCATGCCTCAAATCACCACACGAGTACCCTTCCCTCAGGTGAGACGTTGCGTGCCCTCTCCATGGAGACTTTGTCACAACTCTGGGGAGTTGTGACAGGGCACAGATACAGGGATACCAGAACCCGCGGGCGGGCTTTCATGCACACACACACACACACACACACACACACACACACACACTGCCATCACTACCAGATTGACCATCAGGCATGCTCAGCGGGGGCGGACGGCCTCGCGAGACGACTATTTTATGAAATCACTCCATCGCCAGAGAGGACAACAGGCATCAGCTTGACAAGGCCAACACAATCTGCACGCTACGTGTACCCTGAGAACACTGACCAATCACGGCTAGGTGCACCTAGCACTTTATTGCAAAAAACACCAAGTGTGTATTCCTAGCCCGCTGGTCGAGGGTGAACCTGGGCGGAAAGGCATGCATCCCCTCCCGCACAGACACACCATCACATCAGCAGTGGGACGCTGGGGGCAGATTGCCCCCTCGCCCCCCCCCCCCCACCACCACCACCCTGCTGCTCCTCCTCCCGGCCCCTGGACCCGGTGCTGGGCTCCGCACAGCAAGGGTGGTCCGCTAGGCAGCATCGCGGCACCACTCACGTCCAGTGAGACATCCTTGATGAGGTCCACAAGGCGCGCGATGAGCGCACCCTGCCCGGCGCCATTGCGTGCGGAGAGAAGATCCTTGTTGAACGCGTGGATGGCGCTGCTGATGCTATCCTCCATCACCGAGTCCGTCGACAGGTCATCCAGCAGCAGGGCGTTGTGCTTGAGTATGAATGGAACCCGTCCGGAGGGGGCGGGGGCGGGGGATCAGCACTCAGAGCAAGATGCAACCCGCTGCGCTGCCGTTTAAACTGGCAGCGAGGGAGGGGGGACTCGGGGAGTACACTCGCGCCTGACCTGCAGCAGACGGTGCAGCGCAGCAAGCAGGCCGCGCCGCTCCTCAAAGAAGATGCCTGCCGCTGACTCGGCACTCAGGTCTCCGCGCTGCAGCAAGGGGTGGGGGAGAGAAGAGGGCCGTAATCGGCCAAGGTTCAGCCGGCTGGGAGGGCTCAGGACAAAGCAGGCATGAGAGCGCAAGCAGCACACCCGCCCCTTTCCGATTTGGATCCCCACCTCCTCATGAGCGCTCAGCAGCAGCTCCACGCAGTAGATTTCATCCAGCTTGAGTTCGTCGCTGAGAAGCACCGCCTGCAACACAGGGGCAGGAGGGCGCATCAGCAGGTAGATGAGCGGCGCTAGGCCTGGAAGCTAGCTGCGCACTCTGGGAGGAACAGCAACGAGGCAAAGAGGGAAGATGGGGAGTAGGCAGACGGTGTGTTTCCCGCATACCAGCTTCACGTCCGGGTCCTCATCCAGCTGGATTTCTCCGCGGGAGTACGTGACCGGCCGCCGGGACTGGACCTGCTGCCTGGACTCCCCGTTGCTTGCCTGCAGGGTGCGACTCGGGCTGTCAGCCACGGCTCACGAGGTGCGCAACAGTTGCTGAGGAGGTTCCAGCTGGTGGCGTGGTTGAGCGCAAGAAGTGCCCTGCCCTCTATAGCTAGCATTCCCCTCTCTTACACAGCCCCGTCAGGCCAGCAGCAGTGCCCAAATCAAGCTTGACTGCCACCCTGGGTGAGCAGGGCCTTGCAGCTGCGGCCACCGCGGGAGTTCTCCGACCCCGCTGGCGCTGTTGAGGTAGCCAGCCGCCAGGGGAATGCTGACCACAGTGGGCCAGCGCCGTCAGGCTGTCGGCGATGAAACCGGGGTGGACGACCAGCCGCCCCTAGCGGTTTCCACGCGAGCAGGCCAGTTGGGCTCGCCGCCATCCCTGCTCACGTGCGCGCTTGTCCCGGGACCGGGTGCGCGCCTTGTACTGTAGCAGGCTGAGGAAGCTGGGCTTGTGGCGCGTGAGGATCCGCCACAGCGCGGCGTCGTTGCCGCCCTCCGCAAGCAGCGTCTCCACCTCCGCCAGCAGGTCCCGGTGCGACTCCATCGCCGCGCAGGAGCAGCCACCTGCAGCGCCTGCCGTGCGTGTGGACGACTGACTTATGTGCGAGGGATGGGAACCTGGTGCACCAGCTGGTGAAATAGCGAGAAGAGAGGGCGGGGGGGGGGGGGGGGGGGGGGGGGGGGGGGCTTGAAGCGGTGACGGGCGGGACGCGCTATGTCGGCTGATGGCCTGAGGCGACGATGAATAAGATCGGCGGCTGTTTTTCGCCGCCCCCGGGACCGGGCTGGCAACAGTGAAACAGCAGCGTCTCTACGACGACGGCATCAGGTAGCGATCCACTGCGGGATGCGGGCCGCTTTTAGGCGGCTTGCTGTGTTGATTTTCTAATTCTGGGGAACTGTCCTTTTTGTAATTCACACCAGTACTGGTACATAGCGATCCACTGAGGGAAAGCCCCGGGTACCTGGGGTTTATTTATGTGGCGATTCGGTAGGCCACGGAGATTGCTGAATAAAATTTCTGCAACACTATTACTACTGAAGGCCAGCCAGTTATAGAATTTCAAAGAATAAATCAGAACAATACTGTTCGATCACCGTCTAACCCCCGTCCTATCCTAACCAAATAGCGATCCTGACCAATTTGGTAACCCGTACATTAAAAAGATTGTGGCCGTAGGATCCTTGATGACGTCAGTACTCGTTAATCGTACGGCCCAGATCCCATAGTGATTTGGGAAACCAAATCGCTATTTGGTCATCGCGGGTGTTCGGATTGGTGGTCAAATCACGAGGAAACGCAAGTAATTCGGACCTCAACGAGTGACCAAATCACTCGCGTTTCCTATTTGGTCGCGTAACTGTCGGTACGTCAAAGAGGTTGGATGGACGGCGCACAGGCGCCCATCGTTCATCGCACGGCTGGCAGCTGTCGTGTGTAACGAACTCACCCCCGCCCACAGGTGGCCCACCTGCGGCCCGCGCCCCGCCCGTGGCACACCCACCGGTCCACCACCCGGCCGCCGGTGCCCGTCTACTGCGTGTTCGGCCGCCTACGTCGAGGCGACCGCCCCAACCCGAAAGTCAGTCAACGTTTCTCGCCAAGGGGCTATGGCTAGCGTACAAAAAGAGGACCATCTCTTCGCTCTCATCCCAACCGATGATGACGCACGAGGAACACGTGGCGCCATGGCGGGCGGCGAGCAGTCGGACGCGCCCGCCGTGTGCGTGTGCGCCAGTCTGAGCGGCGCCATGGTGGTAGGCGGCTGCCACATATGTAGGCGGCGCAATGCGACGACATACCGTCATCAGTGAGTACGGACACAATGCGCACGGGCTACCCACAGCGGCGGGCGCGGGGAGGAGCGGCTACCGTTACGGGCGCGGATGGCGTCATCAATTGAAATCGCGAGATATATATGCAAACACGGTCGCTATTTGGTCAGGATAGGATGCATTTATGCATGCTATTCTCGTATGGGCAAAAGCAGGTTTCCAAATCAGTGATTCGGTTAGGATAGGACGGCGGTAAACAACACCGTCAAAACACGAAAGGTCTGCCCGCGTAGAGTCGGCCATTCTAGCAAAGCATTTCGGGATGTTGTTACTAGAAGCGAGTACCAATACTGCTATGTACCGTGCGTGCATCGTCCATCCCGCCTCGTGCGGGATGCGGGCCGCTTTTAGGCGGCTTGTTGATATTGGCGTATGTCCTAAACTTGTTGATGGGGTTTCTTCCTTTCCCTGACCGCTTTTCCGGCTACCGTGCTGCTCAGTGGTACGGGTTACTAGGCACCTCTCGTTGCACCCTTTTGGGGTGCATAACGAGCAGACACAAAAGCAGCCACAACAGTTGAGCCTGCCATCTTCCAAGTTCGCTGCGTTACACGCAGCGATTAATTGTCTCGCAAAGCTGTTGCGAGCAAGGTCACCCCAGGTTGTTCAAGACCACACCCGGATCGCCACACGTGTGTGAAATTCTCATCCGTACGTCCGTGCGTCATCATGTCATATGGAGAACCCGTCGTCGAGCCGACGCTACAAGCAGACGTGAAGGCCCAATCTACATTGCTGCGCGAGCTTGCACCATCGTTAGCTCAATTGATGGCTCGTGACCGTGTTGTTGATGGAGACGCAGTACATACATGGCTATGTTTCCGGGCCGCACGTCACGGGACAGCCAACACGCAGCGGGGAGCCGCATAGCGCCCCGACTTGCCAAAGCGGCCGTGTCGGAGCAAAATCCGTGAGTGACGGGGACGACTACCTCGCGGTGCCATAGCTACATGTACTGCAGAGTCTGGTTACGAGGCCGTTCGACCGGTCAGCCGAGTGCATTGGCTCTTTGTTTGCTATACTCGTACCGATACTCGGCTGCCCGATATCGATACGAGTATAGCGCGATATATGCCGGCACTCGGCTGCCCGTGTACCGGCTATATGGCTATATATGCGGCTGCCCGCATGTATATGACATGCTCGGATCTTTTGAATCGCTTCACTCTTTCCCCTAATCACCGATCTGACGAAGGAGTACCTCAAGCAGCATGACCGGCGTCTGCCGGCACATAGGAGTATCTTGGGATGCCGTGTTTCGGAGCCCACATGGCCGCACTCTCCGTAGCTTCACCCCCTAGTCCACATTGCTACCCTACGTCCTTGCTGCCAATCAGGACTTCACCCCCCTACCTCGCGCGCGCTCGGAACCACGCCGAGGCCATCGACAAGGCGTTTCGCTTTCGTCTAGCCTACCCGCGGAGGCTTAACGAGGTCAAACGTGTGCACGGTGACAAAGGTATTCTGGACGTAATGCGAGCCCAACATTTTCAGCATGCTGCCGAGCATATGGGCTATGCGATTTTTGGGGACCTGATGAAGGACTACGAGCGTCGCGTCTTCGAGGCGACGGTTGCTAGCAGCGCAAAAGCTACCGCTACTGTTCGGATGGCGGATGCGGCTGCAGGACGCGGGCGTGGCGGCGGTCGCGGGCGTGGCCGCGAAGGTGAGCACGAGTGACGGTGTGGGGCGCCTTTCGTCGGCGCTGCTGGCGCTTTGCGAGGCAACCTTTCGGTGACCGCAGCACGGCGAACCCTAGCAGCTCAACGGCGGGATGAGCGCCTTGTGCCCGGACCGGACCCCCCCCCCCCCACCCACTTACAGACTTCATTATAACTTCCGCGGTGCCGTCGCATGCTCGCATTCCCGCGTGGGGGGCTGTCACAAGCTCAACGGGCGGCCCATCCCCCCCCTTGTCTTGCTTGTGTTTGCCTGTGACACGCATAGGCAGGAGCTTATGTACGGGACGGAGACCGTGTTAGAGACGGGGATCGGCTTGAATGAGGAATGAGGACCAAAGGTAACCTACCACGATATAACCTGCGTGCTTGTGGGACGGTCGCACACGTGCGTGCTGCTCGTTGCATCGTGCGCGTGCGCTGCTGGTGGTGCTCGGCTGTCACGCATTCGACGCGGTAATGACGTAAAGTACTATAGGAACAATTGAGGGTCGCGACCAGGGTTGGGCTGCAGTATCGGCAGCCTGCAGTTAAGGTACTGCACTGCAGCTTGCAGTACTTCCCGAAAAGGGGCTGCAGTGCGGTTACCCAAAGTGCCCCTAATATATGCCCTTCACTGTCCCGCACTTCCCTATAATCAGCAGTTTCAGTGCTATTGCAGCCTGGACTGCAGCCTACCTACAGGCTGCAGTACTGCAGCATGTTGACTGCAGCCTGCACTACCGCATGCACTGCAACCTGCCTGCAGCCTGCAGTACTGCAGCATGTTGACTGCAGCCTGGTCTGAACTAAAGCCCAATACATGCGTCATATAGGTGCGTATAGTGACTTAGGTTCGCGTTCAGACTAGGGGGAAGAGCCCTCGTGGGCGAGAGTGAGTGAGTGATAGAGGGGAGAGGAGAGAGTGACTGAAAGCTCTAAGTGTCTAAATGAGAGAGAGAGGAGTGAGTGAGTGAGAGAGGAGAGAGTGAGAGAGGTGAGGAAAGCTCTAAGGGGTGCTTGGAGACAAACCTATGTGAGAACTGCTCCTAAGAGTACATAACAAGACTCGAAGGGCGAGGAGACAAAACCCACACCGCTTCCCGCGGTAGCCCGTACCGTAGTGCGAAAACTGCCAGAAGATGTTATATCCAAAATACCGTTTTCCGCCCACTCAGCTGCACGTGTGCGGGTGCGGCACAGCGCCTTGTACATGCCAACCCACTCGTCACCCTTCCACATTCTCAGTCACAGCCACCCACCCCCCCCGCAACCAACCGAAGCACCGGCCCCCGCGGGGGCGCAATGGACCCAAAACGGGACTTTCGGCTGCCTGGCGCGGCTTCTCTGGCCTCAAATAGAGGCCAAGTAGTTTGGCATCTCCGTGGCCACCCTCAAGACCCTTTACAGTGCGCGCACGCCCACCCACCCACATCCCTCAACTTCGCACCGATGCCGCTGCTTTACTCCGCCTAGGAAAAGTGTCTTAATGGTTAGGAGACCTAGCCACGTGTATTTGGCAACTTTCTGCCTAGTGTACTCTCTCCTAGTGTGTTTTACAGTCCCTTAGTCCGGTTTTCGTGGATGGGTATTTCTGTGGCAATGCGCGAGTGGGAGGATGGCACCGGCGGGGGCGTGGCACCCACCCGTAGCCAACCCGGCCGCGTTGCCAGGATTAAACCCCGCTACCCGAACCACGACGGCACCAGGTTCCTGGGCCTCTCCTCGGATGAGGATTAGGACGTGGGGGGTAGTGGGTCGGAGTGGGAGTACGAGGGGAGCGAAGAGGAGGACGATTTGGAGTTGTCCCCGACTACCGGGCGCGTTTTGACGCCCCCGGAGCGTCTCGTCAAGCATGGCACCGTCGAACGCGGTGCCGCTTACTGTTTGCCGTGCCTCGCCGAGGCGGAGGCCTTCAACATCACGGACGTCGATGGCGGGCAGCCCACCGGCCTGCTCTACAAGTGAGCGCCGCAACTAACGTGCATGTGCGATGGCGGTGGGGTTGGGTGGTTGATAATTACAATTAACTAGAAATGCCAGTCGTACTCGCTACATGCCATTCTAACTTTTCTGTTGCCTCCCCCGGCCCGCCCTTCAGGATACCGGCCGGCACGCTCTGCCGGCCGTGCAAGCAGGACGCCGGCAGCCACCCGCGGTCTCCCACCCCAAGGCAGCCAGACGGTCGGAAATAAGCCCCGGCGTGCCGATGGGCCGGTAGGCAAGTCAGGCGGTATTAGCAACACGGTGTCCCCCAGCATGCTTAGGGTTGCCGGCATGCTTAAAGATGCCCAGGCCCGCCTTGAGAGAGAGCAGGGCAATAGAGTGCGGTAGGGAAAGAAGATGCTCGCTGACAGGAAGGCGGCGGCCATGCGCTAGCCGCGCGCTGTAATCCTTTCACTACATATCTCAAGCTTTGCATCGCAATTGTCATGAAAAAGTTATTACAATGTTTCTATGGGGGGAAAGGGCTGCGGTAGGTGCTGCGGCTCCCGTGGGCGCAGCCCGCTTGGTGCCCGGGGGGGGGGGGGGGGGGGGGGGCGCTCTACGTGGGCGTAGCGCACTTCTTGCTCTGTGGGCCACGCTTCGGTCGCTCTGGTGTGGGCAGCTCATGTTGGTGGCTTTCATGAATTTTCATGTGGCCAAGGACCTCTCCCTACCCTGAACTCTGGGTGCCCAGCGGCGCCCCTCCGATAGGCAGTCTTTGTGTCCAAGTGAGCGTGCTCAGACCCGTGTCAATCACAGATCAGCAAGTCGTCACACTAGCTTATCTAATCAGGGATATGGCACTGCAAAATGTGGCAGTACACGGTGGCGGCATCATTCTCACCTGCATCATTGACAAGTGCATGCACGAATTTCTCTGCCACTTGCTTGACCCGTTGTGCGCGAGCCTCCTGCAAGTGCAGAGGTGGTAGTTGGGTGGTGCCAGGTGCGCGAGTTGGATCCACAGGCTCCAGCAGCAGCTCCCAGAGCTGCTTGCAAATTTTCAAGGTGGTCTGCACCTTCACATCATCGGAGGCGCTTACCGTTGGGTAAGTCAGGCCCGCCGTGGTGCGGAGGTTGATGTGCATGAGATCATGTACCTTATGCTTGGCTTGGATGTGCAGCAATGGGGGCTTGATGTACTTGCAATGTGCATATATTTATGAAAAATCAGCAAGAAAGTATGACCAATCATTAGCATGAAACATATTAATACATATGCAAACGCTGCAAAACAATTCGAGATAACATACCTCTCCGCAGCATGCAGCCTTGCAAATTCCCTAAGTTCGTTCTTGATCTTCTTTGGGGGGGACATCGCGGATCATCTTCTTGCATCACGGGCACGTGTATGCCTTGTCCACGATGCCCTTTACAAAAATGTGAGGCGCGCATGCCGGCTAGCTCCTTGTCCTTTTTACCGCCCGGGCGGGCTGCTCGGCGCGCTGCACCGCCTCGCCCTCACAGAGCTGCATCACCTCAGCCTGCAGCTCAGCCAGCTGTTCCTCCACGCTCCGGCGTGCGAGCTGTTGCTCCTGTGTTGTTGATTGGGCGGCCGCCAGGTACGACTCCAACGAGGCGACCGCGCCATCGCGCCCGGCGTGCGGGAGGGCAGCGTAGCGCCGAGGCTCACGCGCAATGCTGACGAAGCGCCAAGCGCGCGCCGCGTTCGAGGCCTCGTCCTTGCCTTGGCGGGTCGAGGCCGTCGACAACAATAGTTGGTGCCTTTGTTACTCGCGTTTTGCGGGCGACGGGCGGGCGGGATGTTGCCTCATGCCGCGTCCGCAGTTGATTCGGTACCCCAGACAGCACCATCGCGGTCAAATCCTGTAACTACGAGTGCCCCCCCCCCCCCCCCCCCCCCCCCCCCCCACCCCACCCCCTCCCCGTCCCATGGGCCTCTTGCCAGTAGTCTCTTGGACTGACCGACGACCGACCTGGTGGCCGGCTCGTTGTGTGGGTGGGCCCTGTGGCAGGGATGGCATGGCACCACCGCCGGCGGCTGTGCCTGACGCCTTTGTATTGTCCGTGGTTTATTCGGAATCCGAACTACGGTACGGGTTACCGCGGGAAGCGGTGTGCCCCCTAGAGGTTAGGCCAAGAAGGCCCTCGGACTAGTGAGGTGACAATGTGTGGAGTGTTTCGAGTTTCCTTTTGGGTTTGGTGACGAGCGAGAGGCAAAGGGTTTGCCACCTTGAACTTTGGGGACACTTTGTGTTTGTGCTTGAGCGAGCCGTGAACAACGTGGCATTGAGTGGGCGAAGGGCACTAACACCAAGCTAAGTGTGTTGCTGAGTGGCCCTTTCACCCGCCGGCGCGGCCTCTGAGTGAGAGCCACGGCGTGCCGACAAAGTTCAAGGTGGCAAACCCTTTGCCTCTCGCTCGTCACCAAACCCAAAAGGAAACTCGAAACACTCCACACCTCGTCACCTCACTAGTCCGAGGGCCTTCCTGGCCCAACCTGTAGTGGGTTTTGTCCCCTCACCCGTCGAGTCTTTTGTACTCTTAGGAGCAGTTCTCATACATACAACAGGTTTATTTGTCTCCAAGCACCCCTTAGAGCTTTCCTCATCTCTCTCACTCTCTCCTCTCTCACTCACTCACTCCTCTCTCTCAGACACTTAGAGCTTTCACTCACTCTCTCCTCTCCCCTCTCTCACTCACTCTCGCCCACGAGGGCTCTTCCCCCTAGTCTGAACGCGAACCTATTAAGTCACTTTACGCACCTCTCAGACGCCTGTATTGGGCTTTAGTTCAGACTAGTCACGCTGGTCTTGCCCGTACTCATGGGGCTGAATGCCACTGGCAATAAAGCCTCTCAATAAAGCAGGTCAACGCCGCGCCGTGCAGTACTTTACGCGGTATTGGTCGCGACCCTGAACTGTTCCTCCAGTACTTTGCGTCAGTGTCGCGTCGAAGGCGTGACAGCCGAGCACCACCAGCAGCGCACGCGCACGATGCAGCGAGCAGCACGTGTGCGACCGTCCCAGAACCACGCACGTTATATATCGTGGTTACCTTTGGTCTTCATCCCTCAAGCCGATCCCTGTCTCTTGCACCGTCTCCGTCCCGTAGACAGGCTCCTGCCTATACGTGTCGTAGGCAAACACAGGCAAGACAAGGGGGAAGAGCGGACCGCCAGAAGGCGGAGGCCCTCTATAAGCGATCGCGGCCATGGCAAGACGGCGGGTCATCGCGGCAGGACATCGCGTAGACAACGAATAGTAAAGCGCCGCCGGGCGTGCTACTGGTTCTGCAGATGAGACGCGACACTTTTCAAAAGAGGAAGCATGTCTCGCGGAAGTGCATCCCGCAGGCAGATGCATGGAGGTGCTCGACTGCCTCCACAGGCGCGGCGGGGTTGCCAATCTGCTGGCTGTGCTGCGCAGTTACTTGTTGTGACAGGTTATTGAGGTCGCAACATCACAACTCGCGAGCGTCCCCGCTCTGTGCAACCTCTTGCTCCTGGGGCCAGGCGACAGGCGGTTGTGAGCTCGCTCCCCATGCTGTAGCGCTTGTGCCCTATCGTCCAGTAGGGTGGCGCACTAACAGTGGCACAGTGGGAAGCTCCGAAAATCATTTCCGGGTAATGTAACTGCCAAGTTTTTAATTACTGATTTGAAATATTAGGACGCCGGCCGAAATTCCAAAGGGCTACACGGATCACACCACATTACCAACTTCCGCCTTTTGAACCTGGCGGGGTGGCAGGTAGCCCGCAAGCCGGCGGGTGGTGGCAGGTTAGATACAGTTGTAATAGACAAGGATGACGTCGTCTGCTGTCACGCAGAACAGCTGGGGCGGAGGAGGTGGCGTGCCGCGGTGGGGCGGGGCGGGGATAGGCGGGGCGGGGCGTTGTTTGACCAGCCCGCTGTCCCGCAGGCGCGTGCAGTTGCTGAGGGAAGATGCTGGTGGCGTCGCGGTGCAATGTCAGGCAAGCAAGTGAGGGCGGGGGTGATTGGCGATGCTGGCGCTGGCGAAAGCTGGATGAAGGCTCACAGTGCCGCAGTAGGCGCGCAGAGCAAACATCGCAGCCATGATGCTGCAGCGCCTCCGACCTGATACGTCGATGTGGCGAAGTATGTGGTGATGAAGAGGGACCCGAGGGAGGTGAGGCTCCCACCTGTGGAATATTTACCGTTGATGCTTCTCACGCGCAGCCGCAGTAGTGGGTGTTTGACGTTGCTTGATTGGATGATGTTCTAACATTACTCCTGGCGCATCTAGCTCGTGTAAATGTATAAACAAATATTTGCAATGCGATCAATCATTGTGGCGATGGTCAATATAGTACTGAAGAGAAACCTGCCTTCCCTGCCAGAGGTCAAATGTATGTAAACGAACCCATAGTGGAACCAGTACGAATCTCTGAATAGGTTGCACGAGATCCTTTTCTCCGGCTTATGGTACTGAGTGTTCATTTCGGTGTGTTGGCAACCGCAAAGCACTTGTGATAATAGTTGGTCGAGAGTCGAACGAAATAACGTAAGGGTGAAACTCAAACTTTACATTCTGAGTGGCTATTGCAGGCACTATATTAAGCCTTTCCTGACTGAATGACTGATGTGCATTGCACGCATGGTTTGGGGATGGGAGCTTACACCAGTCAAAGTAGTCAAGCAGCAAAGCATTGCAGTGGTTGTGAAGTTGCACAGGGGGACAGGGAACAGGGATCGTGCTGAGTTTTCCAGTCGCACGCGGAGAGTGGGGTGTTATTCGTAATCGCCTGGTTTCTGGTGCAGATTACAGATTCCGCCACGCACAGTGCACAAAGGGAATCGATGGGATGAAAGACAACTTGAAAGGTGCTGATTGAAAGCCCCAACAGGTCCTGCTATCAAGCAAACTATGTCTGCTGTGACGATGTCTGGTACTGCATCCCTCAGACAGACAGCACCGCAAAGTGTTGTAATTCACGCGGTAGCCTGCTGACTTAAGAGTGTTTGTCACCAGTGCGAGTTGCTTTGCACACTTTGCATATACGTTCCAGGGGCTGAGCGATGGGCGCTCATCCACAGGGCTTGCAGTGTGACAAGGATCTAGCAAGCGGGAAGACGTCAGGCCGCATGGTGTGCCCCGGCACGCCTGAGGATTGGCTATCATGGCAGGGTGCCAGACAGCTGGCGAGGCCGCGCCGCAGCGCACCCAACCCGCTTCAGGTTTTCTCCTAGCAACAGTGCAGTCATTCCGCGTACACCCAAAAGATTTGTGCGCGCATGAGTAAACCGCTCCATACAGCTGGATGTAAAAGCAATCAAATTTGCCACCGCTTTGTTGAATGATCCCGCAACGAGTACTGCGCAGAGTCCGGAGAAGCAATCAGGTGCTTCAACGCGCTCGGATACTGTCAAACCAAGAATGACACGAACACTCATGTAGGACTTGGCACTGCTACACAGACTTTAGCTCAATTGACAGCGAGACGATAATTCGGGTGTTAGTGCGTTAAAATGAAGAGCTCAGACTGCGCATGATTCAAGTAACACCGGTCGTTTGCGAGCACAACGCTTTAACTGCTGATAGCGCTAGTGTAAGGATTAGTTGCTACATGTATCGTCGAATTAACATAGGTAGCGTTTTCGCCTAGCATCTGTAGTACACCATACTAAATTAGCATCTGCATCACTTAGCGCAAGTTGTTTAAATTAACATAATAGCCTGGCCTGGCCTGTATTAGGGAAACATCTGGCATGCCGCCATCCTTGAGCTTGACGATGAGAACAATTCTGGACTGAAGCACCAGGAGCACATAGTCCCTACATGCGCTGGGACAGCATTACATGAGCTACCACAGTGAGGTCAAGAGAGATCCATATATTAAAAAAGTGAAAGAATAAATCAATGGCAAAGAGAAAAGGCCACCATATGTATTCCAGGACATATTCCGCAGGTGAGCCACATGCGTGTAGCTATGTCGCCTTCTGTAGGTAAATGGGAGCAGTTCTGTCGGTCCTATCCCTTGCCTTTCCTGTGTTGCAGTAGTCCGACAATGCCTCCAGGAGAACATTTCCCATTGATCCGTACAGGTACGTGGTGGCATATCGACAAGCGAAGGTGCACTCGGGAAATGTGTTCACCGGCCCTCGGGAGCTGGCGCCGGTGCAGGGGCAAGGATTGGAGGCGCGGTGACCTGCTGAACGGCATCAAGGGTTTCGACAACCTTCGGGCTGACCGGAGTGCCCAGGTTCTGCTTCAGGGTGTTGGTGAAGGGAGGCACCACCTCCTTAGGCACCCTCACCGGCGTTCCGAGCTCAACCACGCCATCCTCGTTGCACGCGTCGCTGATATTATCGTAGTTCACCTCGAAAGCACCGGCCGAAGTTTCATCTGCCTCGTAGAACAGAACAAAGGTTCCGGTGGCCTCACCGTTCTCGAGGGCGAGACCCTGAGCCGTCCACGCCGAGATGCCGCTCTGTGCCGCCAGGCAGTCGATGAGCTCCTGGGCAACTGTCGCATAGTCCACGAGATCGTCTTCCTCCACAAGCAACGAGCGGCGGCGGCCAGCGACGGGAGCCAGGGCGTTGACGTCGATGACGCCGTTCACGTTGACCTGGCCGGGCAGGCACGCCACGATTGCGCTAGGTCCGTCGTCTGGCGTCATCCGCAGGTTATCCTCCAGCACACGCTTGTTGCCGAGGTCCCAATTCACGGGGTGGTAAGCGCCGGCGACGTTCGTCTCGACCTGGGTCACGACAAAGCCGCAAACAGTGCCGGCTGTGAAGCCCGCAAATTGCTCCGAGGTGCCCAGCACGAAGACAGTGAAGCTCTTCAGGCCGCCGGTAATCTGGAGACCCTCTGCGGTCGCGTCGACGCGGCGAAGGCCAAGCGAGTTGGTGATGCAGAACAGGTAGTTGTTCACGTCGCCAAGCTCCTTGTCCTTGGGCAGGGCGCCGCCACCGCAGGTGTTTGCGGGGCGGTCGAGCAGGTGCCTGCGGCCGAAGGCTGGGTCCCTGGCGACAAAGGCGAGAATGGTCTCGGCGGTATCCGAGGTGGCCTCGGAGGAGGAGCCGGTGGAGGCCGCTGCTGAGGAGGAGCCGGTGGAGGTCTCGGAGGAGGAGCCGGTGGAGGCCTCGGAGGAGGAGCCAGTGGAAGAAGAGCTGGCGTCTGCCGGAAGCACGTGAGCGGTCGCCAGGAGCACCGCAAGGAAGGCCGAGACGTACATGCTGGTGTTGGTATTCATGATTCCCTGGCACACAGGAGCGGGTGGGTGGCACCATGGTGTCAGTAGGTCGCCATGCCGGCGGTCGGCCGGGGGTGAAGGGCTGCGTGTTGGTCGGTAGGTCAGCTCGCGGTAGACATACCCGTCTCTGACCGCTGGAGCCTCAACGACTTTCTGCTAGAACATGTACCAGTAGTCGCTGTGTCACCGGTACTGGTTCGTGGACGGCCGACGCGACGACGCGCCGAGGGCTGCCTCAGGGGAAGACGGGACATTGGTAGCACAGATCGGGATCGACGGCGACCAGGGGGCGCTTAGCACGGATAGGACGCGCCGATGGTGTGCGCCTCGCGCTACTGATGTGCGCTAGTGGGGGATAGCACTGCCTGCGGCAGTCCCCTAGTGGGGCGCGCGAGGCGAGGCGACACAGAGAATGTGCGCAGGCCAGATGAGAGGCACCGTGAGAAGTGACACATATACTCCCTGCACTATTTGACAGGCTGTCCTTCCAACTGCTTTCGTTGCAGCAGCCGCCAATCCAGGCTGCGAGGCCAGGGATCTTTTTGTTAGTCGTGGAGGGCAAGGGAGTGGAAGTGTAACGGGGTCAAAACGACGTTTTACTAGCTTCGTAGGTCCACACGAAGTAACGGCACGACACTTTGGGAGGGGTGCCGGGGTAGACGGATACGAGAACCCACAGCGCCAAGAGAGCACACGGGAGGGGGGGCACGTAGCGTGCACGCCTGCATGGGGACGGCGGATGGGGAGGGAGCTTACCAACGATCCCACAGGTAGCCGGCGGGAGAGGGAAGGGGGATGCACTCCACTGTATATGGAAGGCGGGGGGGAAGGGGGGGCTGCTGAATACTAACCGCCCTGTGACCGCCTCGAGCTGTGATATACGAGTCGTCGCGCTGCTGTGATGTCGCATGTGCTGCTGAGCCAGTACCGTACCTGTCCGTAGCCATATACGGGTAATATTATAATAATATAATATTATTACGGGCAGTCGTCGTCCGCGCGCTGCTGTCAATCGCGCTCTCGACAATACCTACCGCTACGTACCGTAGCGTCCGCTACCGCCAGTCATGGTCGTACTCGTGACCCCTGCTCGTACTTAGATACCCGTACTGCCATACTGGTACAGCACCGCCGTACCGGTGTGAAGTACAAGAAGGGCAGTAACAAATCCAGCACCTACTGTCAAAAGTAGTACAGTACAAAAAAATGACACATCAAGCCGCTGTACCGGTACCCGTATGTATATTATAGTCACATGAGCTAGCTGCAAAAGGCGATCAGGAAACCACCCGAATATAGGAAATAAAAAACCCGTATGTCTGTACCCTGTACTTGCATTTGTACTACTCGCCCGCGGTATAGAACCTTATATACTACGAGGCTTCGTCCTTGCGTCTTTGTATTATAGTTTTGTTTTTTGGTATTACAGTAGGTGAATAATAGTCACATTATAGTCACATGAGCCAGCTAAAATTCGTATGTATATTATAGTCACATTATAGTCATATGAGCTAGCTGCAAAAGGCGATCAGGAAACCACCCGAATAGGAAATAGAAAACCCGTATGTATATATTTGCATTTGTACTACTCCCCCGCGGTATTAAACCTTATATACTACGAGGCTGCGTCGTGGCGTCTTTGTATTCTGTTGCGTCATATCATCTCCAGTGCAGTCCGAGCAGCAGTTATTACCGTTATTTTCCGAGCCGTGCTGCCGCCCCCTCGCAATTGAGCGGCAGGCACTGAGACAACACTAGTACGTAGCCTCAGTGTACAACCGGTGAAGGTCGGTGAGCACAGGGGTGTTCGTTACAGGTAATGAAAAAGCCGGGTAACCGCTGCCTCTTTGTAGCGACTACTCATACATCTCATCTCCAGGCCAGCGGTCGTCCCGCAGTGTCACTTCAACCAAAAGACACAATACTTAGCACAGTTAGAGCAACGCATCAAATCCCATGACTAGTACCACATACAGTACTCGCACCACAGTGCACAAAACACATCACAGAAACATGGTACCTAAGTACGCAAAATACAAATGAGACTCCAAAGGGAGGGCGGGTGGGAGATCAGAGCGCCGGTAAGCACGAGAGAACGAGCAATCATACTGACAGCCGCCGCATTATATGCGGCGGGCTACGGCACGGAAAACCGGCATTTTCAAATGGCGGTCTCAAGTTGTACTTCGCAAGCTGCGTACAACTACATCCAAAGCAATCGAAAACGCTAAGTTTTCCGAGCCGTGCCCGCTCGCAATTGAGCGGCAGGCACTGAGACAACACTAGTACGTAGCCTTAGTGTGCAACTGAGTGTAAGCAAGATCGGCTGAGCCAATGTAGAGTTGTCAGTCAAAATGAGGACTCATCCTCAAATCATCAGCCTGATCTGGAATAGATCAAGTAAAAATATTCTCTGTGCGACCGTCCACCTCAGGAAAAAAATGTACGCTCGTCCGGTTCAGATTCCGGCATGGGGGCCTCGCAAGGCACGGGTGTAGTCGGCATTTCAGGAGCGACCGGCCGCTCGTCCATAACAGTGGAACCCGATGGGGCGGGCATGATTGCGCGAGATACGGAGAGCAGTCTTTCCTCAAGCACTACTCTTCATATACCTGACATGGCACGAAACGCTACTAGAGCCCATATGTTGACCCCAATTCTCTCGGGCAATCCCGGCATGAGGAGCAGCCGAAGCATCGTCACTACGGCAAGAGTGTGATCCGTAAGTAGCCAAGAACTCTTTAGCAGTGACGCCCATAATGGAGCCCTTCCACTGTGACAATTACCGTGAGTATTGGGCAAATGTAATAATTTTGCCATTGGGAGCAGTTTCGCTTGTGACAGACCGGAAAAATTTGCCGACAAAGCCCTGAAAAATAGGACGAACATGAGCTTGCCTACCTACCAGTGGGCCGAGTCAAATTCATCAACCGTTGCAACAACCGGACATGGCTGATATGGCCGGGAATCTCAGATATATATAACAACATGTGTCCCTTGACGGCACTAATCCGCTTGTCTTTTATACGAATGTAATCGTCACAAATTTATCGCCCGGGGCGAAAACGACATCGGTGTGTCTCAAGCCCGACGCGCAGTCGAACTGGCACATTGCGCCAAAGCACAGGACGCATAGGACTGCGCCTACCAAGTGACAATAAGGAGCACTCTCTTGCGGGTTTTAGGGTTTACGCAGAGGCAAACGCTACAACATCCCGCCAAAGGAAAGTTTCTTGATTACGATTGGAAACCTTGAGGCCGATAGAGCGCTTAGCCGCTTCTCTGACCATAGCGGCCCACGCGGGGAGAGGGTCGGAAGGCGACTGTAAAGATTAATAAGTTGGTGGAACGCAATCGCAGCGGAAGCTGTTTTTATTACCGAGTACGACTCAATGAACTGTAAATAGAGAGCCACCGTCTCATCCGAGGCTGGCAGGGGGGTTTTATGGGAACTGAGAGGGAGGCGCACCACTTCAGGAAGCGGCGCCAGCGTAGGCATAGCCGGAGCCAGTGCTCTCGGCGACAGTATTACGAGCAGAACTACGAAGGTCATTCAGAACGGAACACTCGACGGGGTCATCTCTATTAATACCGAACTCGTCCCAAGGGGTCGCCGGCATCTCAGAACCACCGGGAGGGGGAGCAGCGTGGGCAGCCGCCGTGGACGCAGCGGTCCGCGAGCGGGAGAACTGGAGGGCCTGGCCGTAAAAAATCGATCCGGATGGCCAGAATGTGCCAGGTCGGCGGTCGATGTGATTTTCTGGTTGCCGCTATTCTGGCCCGGAAGAAAAAGGGGAGGGTCCTCCCTGGGGAGCCACAGCCAGTCCATGACATCGTCAATGAAGTGAGTACCGTAAGGTGCAAGGACATGCCACCTGGAGGAGGAGTCCCAAAAGGGGATGATCAAAGTGCCCGAAGCAGCACAAGTGGGCATGTGCCTGAGCACATCACCCACCATTCTGAAAGGGGGGTTAATCCAGCAATTGAACTGAGACCAGTCATGGTGCATAGACTTAACACCATGAGTGCCAGGGCACCAAAACTGAGAAAAGAACACACTACAGTGTGCATTTGTGATGCTCGCAACGAGATCGGCTTTGTGATGACCCCATCGGGTGTCCAGCATCTGAAAATATTTACTCTATAACATCTAGTCACTAGTGCCCTTAGCGTGTCTTGATAGCGTCAGCACGGACATTCCTTTCTCTGGGAACCCAATGTAAATCCAGGGTAATATCATACTTTACACACAGAAGGTGTAATTCAATAGCCAGATCATTAATAGGGATAGATCTGCTACCCTTCCCCACAATCCATAGGAGGTTCTGGTTATCAGTCTTGATGACTACCAGTGACCCAACACAAAATTTAATAAAAGACATTATGCATATGATAACTCTTGCCGGCTCTCTAAAGGTAGAGGACTGTGCCCTCTCCCACAGAGTGAAGAACTCATGGGCGATAAGTTGATGGGAATCTGACAGGCCATTTATCAAAAGACCACCCCAACCAACATCACTGGCTTCAGTCCCCAAATTAATAGCCACCACATGCTGACGAGGCCAGATTCTGCCCACACAGGAACTTCTGTCTAATCCTTCCCAGAACGACAGTTCATTCCTAGCTTCAGGTGTGAGAGAAACCCAAGAGGACCAGGTCCACACTGAATTTTGAACGGCATACATATGCCGGGTATAAAGCTGAGCAAGAGAGCCCAGAGCCAGCCTCATGGAGATAGCTTGGCCGATACTACTAGCCAACTTGCGGACATGCACTCTCAAGGTTTTGCAGAGGGATGGAACTCTATTGAACATGTAATACTTGCCCTTTCACTGGAAGGCGACATAAGGTTTTGCGGAGGGATGGAACTCAACGTGACTGAAACCAGATTTCAAGTCGAAAGTGATCCTGTGATCACCTTTCATCATTATATCTTATTTGAGGTCAAAGAGACCCTCAAATTTGAACTTAGGGCAATCAATAACCTCATTGACATAACTCATATCAATGATGAGCCGGAGCTTATCATAGCGGGGTTTAGGCACAGCGCCTATAGGAGTAACCACAGTAGGTTTATCAGATGTTTCATAATATAAACATGGCCAACAGCCACCATTTCAGCAACACACTCATCGACAAACTCTGAATTCTGAATTCTGAATTCTGGCGGGCCGTTTTGAGGTTGGGGAACTCAGCTGGTGCAGGGGGGTAGTCTTCCAATGAAGAGAAACACCATTATTCTCGATCCATCGCAGGACCCATGAGCGAGGGCGGCATATAGAACGCCAGAACGGGAGTGACCTCTTCAGAGTACCAACTCTGAACAGGGGTGTGCCCTGCTCCATCTCAAATCTGTCTAGAGGCTCTCTGACAGCCCAGTGAAACTCAACATCGGGATATATGAGGACCAGAAGAGGCACCTATAACAAAGCAGCAAAAAACAGACAAAACGAATATAACTGCTGGTATTCTATCTACTGCAACTCAGAGTGAGAGAAGAATACAAATTCAAAATCGAATTTGAAATTCAAAGACTAAAAGATAACAAAAGGAAATCTGCTGAATAACTGCTGATATTCTACTGCAATTCAGAGTGAGAGAAGAATACAAAATTCAAAATCGAATTTGAAATTCAAAGACTACAAGATATCAAAAGGAAATCTGACAATGAAATGAGCATACAAAGCTCCAAGAGACGTATAAAAATATGCTCAAGCACAGGTAAGCTGAAGAAATGAATCATATCAGCAATACAAATGAAAATAAGTGCAAATCAAATAGGCATCAGAGCCAAAGGACATAGAGAGAGAGAGACAATAGCGAAGAAAAGGCAAAATGAAAGCTGAATCAGAGTCAGCCAGCCTCAGAGGCATTTCTTACAAACCAAATGCTGAACGGACAGCAAAGGTATATTCCACAAGCTTCAGAAAGCTATCAGCCAGAGCTGGAACCAAAAGATGAAAATACAAAGAGAGCTGCATGGACAGTCTCAAATCCCAGAGGATCAATGCACTGGCGCAGTATCACAACGAAGTAACAAGTGCATGCTGAAGGAAGCCGTGTACACATCCGGAGATGTACATCAGATCAGCCCTTCTTGGCATTCGGGCAGTGATACTTCAAGTGGCCAAACGCGCCACAGCCACGGCAGGGGCCGACAACTCGACCATCAGAAGGTTAAAAGCCGGAATGGTTGTTTTGTTGCGCCAATAAGTTGCCGGCCATAACTGAAGCCATAGCAAGGGGATCGAAACCATTGTAATAACCACGACCTCCATATCGATTACCGCCGCCGCCACCACGGCCACTATTACGCTTGCCGCCGTTACCACAGCCACCACCACCGCCACGACCACCTCCTCCAGTGTCGGTGGAAGCCTGATCTGCCTTACTATAAGCGGGCTTCGTCAGCTTCATAGCTTTACGAGCTCTTTCTTTGGGGGACAGAGTCATATCAAGGCCGCAGATATCATCTCCACGATACATGTCGGCAGTATCGGAGGAAAACTTGTGCCGAAGGCATAGAATCATGGCTTCTTCGTATGTGGTACGAAGCAGATTCCTAAGAAAGCGAGGTACAATCCACTGTGAAGTGGACGACTTCATCTCCTCTACTTGGACGGGGCGTTTGGCGGGAACCTCCTTCTTCATATCGGGGTAAGCTTGGATCATAGTAACATATCGCTGCCAAGTAATATACAAGACGAGCGCCATAAAATAAAACTGCTTGGTGCGGATAACGTGAATTTTACGAGTGAGCTTCTCCTTGAAACCTCCAGGAGGCTGGGGAAGCTCCCAAGGAAGCAGCTTAGAGTCGCTGCCGAAATCGTCGTCGTCGGAGTCAGAATCGTCGTCTTCCGCCCTGCGCCGAGCGCGTTTAGAGCGACGCGAAGAAGGAGCAGAAGGAGCCTCCGCCTCGCCTTTAGCTCCCTCCGGAATTCTGTTGGCCTCCTCGCCCTTGAGAATATAAGCATCGAGCTGCGCCTCGAAATCAATACTTCGGGCGGTGTAGTTAACAATGAGCATGCGGTAGTGCTCACGAGATCTCTCTCCTTCAGTAGAGAGAAGCACCTCCTCAGCATATTTAATGTCGCGAGAAGCTTCCTTGATAGCGTCCTCTAATTGAGTAACGCGCCTATCGAACGGAGACGGACCCTCCGAAGGGCCAGCCTCGTGGTCGTTCCTGCCTCCCAGCATAGATGCATGGGGTTGCAAATATGACGATGGCTGCAAGTAGCAGCAAGCGGTGGAAGAGGGACATGGTGCTCAGATTCGTGACAAATTAGTATAAAAGACGTAAATCAGAGCGCCGGTAAGCACGATGAGAGAATGAGCAATCATACTGACAGCCGCCGCATTATATGCGGCGGGCTACGGCACGGAAAACCGGCATTTTCAAATGCCGGTCTCCAGCTGTACTTCGCAAGCTGCGTACAGCTACATCCACGGCAATTGAAAACGCTCAGTTATTATAATAGGGCCTCCGGGACTTCCGGGTTTTGTTTTCCCGCCCCCGGAATAGGACTGGCACCAATGAAACCCTATTTGCAATGCAGCGTCTCTACGACGGCCGTTTTGTTAGGCAGCGATCTAGTTAAGGAAAGCCCTGGCTGGGTAGGCGACGCTCCTTTTTAGTCATCAAGCAAATTGCCGAAGCATTCTGCTAGACTAATTGACTGCCAGTGAGTGAATTCCAACATTGCTGGATCACCGTCTTAACTATCGGGCGAACGCAATATACTAAACCCGGGTGCAGTAAAAAGGTAAGAGTAGACCAGCCACAAATATCTTTGTATCTACTGCATTTTGCCGCCCTTTGAGTATGTTGATGCTAAGTCGGCCCTATGGGTTTGGTAGGAATAGCATACCCTAATAAGGTTTCCAGGTTGTGATATGCCAACCCTATAAAACTGGAATCGGCCGATTTTCGGGAAAAAAACGACCGAGAAAAACTGCTATTAGAGAATCTTATCGAGGAAATGCAATGGCCCTGCCGTACCGCCACGATAGGGAGCCCAAATCATTACTAAGGTTGCTGAGAAGCCGCGGTTTCAGTTCAGGTGGTACAGTAGGCGGGCGACGGGGTCGACGGAGCGACGCGGATATTTTGACGACAAAATGTCGGATTTTCAAGCAAAATGGCATATGCATTGAGAGCTGTCAGCATTTCGTGAAGATAGTGCTATGGAGCATGGAAGGGCTTAAATCACATATAGAAATAGGTCTACATGTTCAGCTGGCGGGTCACCTCAGCAGGGGTCGCCACACTACGGGCCCAACCGTCCCGCGTCAAGTGCTCAGCCACGTGCTCAACAGCAAATGGTGCGGGCCAAGTACTTGTTGCATTCAACACATTGGCGGCGCTTAGCACTATACGGAGCTTCTTGTCCTTGTGCTTGGTGGGCGTTGCCTCCGGGTTGGCCTCAGACCAAATGAAAGCAATCCGCCCTCTTGCCTTTGGTGCGCCAGCCCTCAGTAACAGCGCTTGGGAAATCGGTCAACGAGATGCCAACGGCTGTGGGTTGGGTGGCAGCCGGTGCATTGCCTTAGGAACTGCGGGCTGAGCGGCGTGAGCGATGCTCGGATAATCCGTGCGACATGGAGTACAACCCAGCCGCGCCGAGCCGCCGGTGAGCTCAGACTTGCCGTCTGCAATATCAAGGCATTAGCCAGGGCACTTTTCCGATCGTCCGGGCGATAAGTAATGTTGGTGTTGCTTGTGAAATAAGGTTGGTATTGCATTGTACGACAGGTAGGAATTTGTCTCAATGATAGCCACGGTGTAAAACCAAAAGCGAGACATGCTGTCACGCGCCTCCCATCCATTAGCCACAGTGTGCGGCCTGATGCCGAGTACTCGCCATATCAGAAAACCCATAGCAAATAGTCGGCAGCGATCTCATGCTCGGCACTACATGGTTGTCCCAAAGAAATATAGTGATGCACACCGCCCATAGCAAACAGGAATCCAAGAAAAAATGTAAACTCCGCAAGGGAGAAGGAATGCACCTTGCACCCCGCGGGGGTGAGGTTACGGTGCAAGTTCATAGCATCGATCATGCTGGCTTGAGCGAATTGGCGCAAAGGGAACCACTGGAAGAATAACCACAGAGGGGGTTCCGCACCATGACTGAAGTACGCCCGCCGCGGCGGGCTGTGGCCGTCGCTGGTGCGCTAATCTAGGTAGCAAGAGGCTTTCGAGTTTTGGGGTTGCTGGAGTTTAGCTTGTTGAGCACTGCACCCGGCTTTCGTTGGTTAGCTCTACAACACTGCCATGACAATACCCGGCATTGACCAAGCCACGAAAGGGCTGCCCTACCCGCTTGGGCGTCGACCAATTCGAGTAATGCGAGTAGGGGCAAGCTTCATCCCGCGGAGCAAAGCCTTTCTGGAGTGCGACACATGTGCAATAACAAAAAAGCAATGTGGTAAAGGGCCCGACGCCATAACCGGCAAATTTTCCCATTTCCAGTAAAATATAGGGCGGGCCGTGAAGGGAGGGAGGAATCCCGCCCAAAATAAAGGCATTAAAGTCCTCGGGTGTTTACGCAATAACATGACTACTAAATTCCAGAACCGCAAACCCCAATTTATGACAGTGATTACCCCACTGCGGGTGTAAGTACTCGTGGCAGTACTTAATGATACATGGCTCTACTCGTAGTATTTTGGCGAATTGAGATGGTTGCAGAATGTAATCTCATACAATATGCTGGTGGCATTATTTGATATCCTATAGCGGTCCGACTAGGCACCGCGGATAGGCGCTAGGCAACATGGGTCTTGGCACGACATTCTGATTCACGGTGCCCTTGACGCCCGCAGGTCCAACACTTGCCAGTGAACGGACGAGAGGTGCGGGGGGCACTAGGACCGGTGTGGCGGCCCCGGAATCTGCTGAGTTCCTGTGACTGAGCTTGGGGCTGAGTTTGCATCTGCTTCAGCTTCGCCACCTGGGCTGCAATGTCACCTGATGGAGCGGTCGGCGGTGATGAAACGGCTGCCAGTGGAAGTGTGGATGTCCGAGCAGACACTGCGGTGATGGCTCCAGTCGGGTCCGTGCTGGGACTTGGGAGTGATAGGAAGAGCATTGCTTTGAAGCGAGCAAAAGTGGTGAGTGAGGTGTCCAGACGCAGTGCAACGCGGTACATCTCCATCTCGGGATTCATGCCATGTTTGAAGAGGGTCAACATTTCACGATCTCTGATGTGACCCCCTGCATCCAAGAGCGCACTGCGGCATTGCTCCAGACGGCGAGCGTAGTCACGCCCGACTCAGTTGCGCGCTGCTCCTGATCTTGGTCACGACGCCGCTCGACGAGGGCTTCACCTTCATGACTCGGGATGAACTCGAGACGCAGAGCTTCCAAACAGTGGTAGGCTTGCCGACCACTGGGCCCCGCATCCTCACGGGCTGTCAGAATCGCATTGACTGCGATTGGGTGCTTGTCAAGCAGTGACAAGAGTAGCTTGGAGACCTGCTGGTGGTGATACGCACTGCAGATGTCATCGGCATCACTGGGCTCAAAGATGGTGATGACTCGCGACTACTGGTGCGTTGAAGTGATGACTCGCGACTACGACTGATGGCGTCACTCGTCACTGGTACACATGCCTCCAGCCTGAAATAAAGGACTGCGGCGCTTAACGTTAAGCGGGGGTTGAGCTTGCTACATACATGCGCTTACTCGAGCTTACTATGTGGTAAGCGCGGTTAAGCGGACCACGTTTCGATGAGTGTAACAGAGCCGGGATAGAAGGGCCCGCTTCGAGACATCATGGATATGTATATGGGCATAGTCTTCGGCACCGTGGGTGATGCGGACAAAGTTTCAATGAGTGTAACATTGCCGGGACAAAAGGGCCCGCTTCTAGACATCATGGATATGTATATGGGCATAGTCTTCGGCACCGTGGGTGATGTGAGCAAGGTGGTGCGCCGCACTGCGCGCGGTGTCGCATGCATGCATGGCCGCGGATCGGGGTGCCCTCTCATCGCGGGGCACTCGGTGCACCAACCGGGTTCACCAAGAGGCCTTGCTCGCAAGAGCTGTCTTCGGGGTCCTGAGCTTGGTGGCGGCTCGAGAGCGTGCTCGCTGCCTCATGAGACGGCGCAGTTTCGTCCGCCATCCCGTTGGCGAAGCTGCACAGCACGTCCGGGCATCATCCTCGCACACGCGTGCACGCGTGTCCCGGACTCTAAACCGTGCGCGCATCACACATCCATCCCGCCTCGTGCGGGATGCGGGCCGCTTTTTGGGCGGCTTCTGGGCGCGGCTTGCTTTGTTGATCTTTTAGTTTGTACAGGTGGTCTACATCTTCGCGGTGCTGTTGGCTGTGCGCAACTTCCCTGGCGGTCCTTCCGCCCCGACCTCTTGCTTTCTTCGTGGTCAATCCGTTCAGGCACTTCGGAACTTTGTCGCCAGCCAACCTGCTGAGTTCCGCCGTCACCTGTCGCGCACACGGCGGGGGTTGTTGCAGCGGGTCTCGGCTTGCGTGCATGGTACCCTGGGCGGCATTCTCTCTGCCGGTGTGCAGATGGCCAAGTCTGATGCGTGTGCTCGTGCCCACTCCACGTCTTCTCATGTTGCTGCTTCCACCCCGCAGTCGCTGTAGAGGACCTTTCTGATTGCCCTTTTCTTTGGTGATTTCCGATATCTCCTTCTGCTGCTAGCTCATGTAAATAGTTTGTACAGGTACAGTACTCGTCCTGTTAGCGGCAGGTGGATTTGTTGATGGCTTTTTTGTAATTCACACCAGTTCCCGCACCCTGCGCCGACCTGCTGTTGCTGCCCTGCGCCGCTACGCTCTGCTGCCGCCGCCGTCATCGCGCGTCAGCGCGGACGGGGAAGTCCGAAACGGGTGCCGTGAAGGCCCTCATAGCGATGGGAGAGGCGGATATCGTGAAGGACATGTCTGCGCCTGCTGCACTTCCCGAGGCTGCCGCCGCTGCTTCAGGTGTGGTCTCCCCCGCCCGCGACCGACAATGGCTACCGTTATTATTTACAAATTTTTCCGCTCTATATGTAGTGTTGTTTATTTGTTGTTCAGGTGCCTCCTCTTGGAGCCGGGCTGAGCTCCGGGTGGGAAGGCAGGTTGGGTATGGAGGCGGAGTGTGTGTGTGTGTGTGTGGGGGGGGGGGGGGGGGGGGCGGGGGCCGGGGGCCGGGGGCGGGGGGGGGGGGGGGGGGGGGGGGGGGGGGCTTTCATCCCACTGCCACTATCCTCTACGGATTCCTCCCAGTCTACCTGTCTTTAAAAAATGAGAGGGGGCTTAAACTTGAGAGCTGGCCATGCGTCGAGGCAGCGCCGCTGCTGCTCTGCTGACGCCGTACGTCTGCCTGCTTGTCGCAGCGCCAGAGGTAGACGTGGCAGTGGAGATGGAGGGAGCGGTGCATGTGAACAGTGGGGCCCCAACTCCGCCAGCAGCCGAAGTTCCGGGCGCACCCCTGATGTCAGGGACGGCGCGCCTGAAGACCGTGAGCAACAAGGCGGGGGATGGAAGCCCCCAGGATGGTGGCAAGGGCGCGAAGAAGCGCGTGCTGCCGCAGCGCTCGAACCGCGGCAAGCGCACCGCGGGTGCTGAGCCGCGCTCGGGGCGCGAACTGGTGGGCGCGCCGGTGGAGGTATGGTGGGCGCTGGACAAGCGCTACTTTGCCGGCACCATTGCCGCCTCGACACGCGTCGGCACAAAGTATGCGTACGACATCCAGTACGCTGACGGCGACTTCGAGACAGGCTGCCGCTTCTCGGAGTACACCGAGGTTGTCAGGGATGGGCAGACCATCGTGCAGGCGCGGAACTCCCCCCCTCCCCCCCCCCCATCTTTGTCTCCCTCCCCTCCCCCTGCAGCCACCACAGGCTCTCACAGCCACCACAGCCAGGCAGGAAGCCACCACAGCCACTGCAGCCCCCTCAGGGTGCTGTACCGACGACTCTAGGCTGGGCTGCGTACATGCCATGGGGTGGCAAAAGGGCAAGCCCTGTAGCGGCCAGGAGGCCCCTAAGCAAGTCCTGGCTACTGGTGTTGATGCCGCCACAAGAACCCGTAAAATGAATAAGCTACAAATAGGGGTTGCGTGCTGCCTGTGGGAACGTTTGCTATCGTGTTGTTTGAACCAGACGACTGACAGGATGGGCAGGCTCTGCTCTGATTGGGTTCCCGTTGCACGCGTCAGCACCCCTAGAACCCCTTGATTATGTCCGCATGCGCACCCCGGGCTGTGCGTGCGCATGCCTGCTGCTCCCTCTCGCCGAGCATTTCCGGCACTTGCCGCTGCCGCACGCGCCTGACACCGCTGCAGGTGGGGGCGCAGGCGGGCGTTGGGGTTGCGCCCTCTACCCTTTGTGGCGTCGTCTTGTGGGAGTCCTCGTGCACAAACTGGCTGAGCTCTGTGAGCAGCGCGGGCAGCGCTGGCTGGTGATGGCGGTGCGCTTGTCGAGGCGCAACTTGGGCTGCGCGGGGGCAAGGCCTCGGGCGGCAGGAGCACGCCCCCACCCTAGCACGCTGCCTGACGACTCCCGCTCCGCCCTTGCGCCAGCAGGTGATGAAGCCCATTGGCGGGCAGCGCGCGTCGGAGCAGCAGGCGCAGGTGCGGCGCCGTCCGGTGGCTGCCAGATCAGCCACTGGCCAGCCCTTGACTGCATCCCGATGGGGAGAGGGGGGGGGGGGGGGGGGGGCACTGAGGAGGCCGGCCTGTGGTCGTCCACGTTGGATGGCAGGCGGAGGAGAGGGCGGAGCGGGAGGCAGCTGCGGCAGGGGAGGGTGATGGTGGGGCGGAGGAGGAGGAGGAGGAGGAGGAGGAGGAGTCCCTGTTTGCACTGGCGGAGAAGAGCACCATGGCAGGTGCCACAGTGGACAAGGCGGCCGGGGTGAAGGCGAAGGAGGAGCCGGCGGCGCGGAAGGCCGGCGGGAGCCGCGAGCGCGGGGCCCGGGCGCGCTCTGGCGCTGCCGCGGCAGGCGGGCGCGGGCGCGGCAAGGGGAAGGCCCGGGGACGCAGCGGCCGTGGGCGCGGGCGCAACCGCTCGGCGGGCGGCGCGGCGCATGGGCCGGCAGGAGCAGAGCTGTCGGACTCGGACGACGAGGCGCTGGCCAGGGTGGCAGCAGCGGGGCACCAGCAGCTCAAGGCGGCGGCGGACGAGCCGCAGGTGAGCGCCGTGCGGCACCCAAGCCATGTGCGGCTCGCGGCTGGAGGTGGGGTCCAGGTGCTAGTGAGGACGGGTTGGCAATTGAGTTTTTCCACCAAGTACTACTGTGTCCAGGTAGGGGGGGGGGAGGGGGGGGGTTATTTTGCCCGTTCATGAGGGCGACGTTGTGATTTAAGGGATATCGGACCTCTGGTCTAACGTACCTGTTCACCGTGGTAGCCACCACCCATACGCCCAGGCAAACCAGCACCGATCCTCTTCCTCCTGTCTCCCAAGGGCTGCGCACGCGCAGTACCTGTCCGTTCTTGGTGCGCCGTGCGCAAAGGCCCCCCAGCGCTCTCTTGCTGAGTTGTGCGCGCCTCCTCCTCCTGGCAGCTCCTGGTGTATCAGATTTGAGGGATAGCGATCGAGTTCTTCCATTGTCGGTAGGGAATGTCACGGGCGTGGTCCAGGTGGAGGCAGAGAGGGTGGGGGTCAGTGGATGGGTGGTTGGGGGGGGGGGAAGGGGGGGGGGGGGGGGGGGGGGCAGCGGCGCAGCGTCTCTTTGTTTCAATGCTGAGCGGGCTGCCTGTCGCCAACCCCGCCACCCGTCTGTGCAGGTGCTGCAGCCAACGCCGGTGGAGGTGGCGGCAGGTACTGCAGCACCGGCAGCAGCAGCAGCAGCAGCAGCAGCGCCGGGTGCCCCAGCTGAAAGTCGGGCTGCCCGCGCGTTGCGGCGCGCCAATTCGGAGGAGAAGGCGGAGCCGGCGGAGCGCCCGACGCGCTCGTCCAGACGCCTGCGCGGGACCGCCCCGGGCGCGGAGGGTAGCAAGGACAAGGACGAGCCAAAGACTGAGCCTGAGCCTGAGCCAAAGGTTCAGCCACAGCCTTGTGAGCCTGCACAGACCTTGAAGGCTCCCAAGCGCAAGGCAACCAGGCCGCCCGGGGGAGCCGCCAACGGCGCGGCCCTGGAGGCCCCGGTGGCCCCTGTGGCACCCGCGCCGGCGGGTGAGGCTGAGGCGCAGCTGGAGGGAGAGGTCCCGGCAGCGCTCGCGGGGCCAGTGCCCCAGCGCCTGGCGGAGGAAGGCGGCAAGGCCGCCGGCCTAGGGGAGGGCCTCAAGCCCAAGCGCCGAGCCGAGCCGGCGGGTGCAGAGGTCAACAAAGCCGCGGCAAGAAAGAAGCCGCGCGGGGCGGCGGCGGCGGCAGTGGGGGCGACACCGGCACCAACGGCGACAGCGTCAACCGGTAAGGAGGCGCAACTGCCGGCTGCCCGAAAGGAGGCGCCGCGCGCCGCGGCCCCGGTGGTGCACGTGGCAGCCATGCCACCAGCCCCGCCACCGGCCGCGCCTTCGAGCACCACGGTCATCGGCAAGGCGGGACGCGCGGTAGTGGTGGCGCCCTCGCCCATCTTTGACTCCGCGGCGCCGCTGCCGCTGAAGAAGCCGCCGCCGCCGGCGAAGAAGCCAGGGGACGCGGCGCTGGGTGGGCACCGGAAGGAGCGGCACGCGGCGGGCAGCAAGGCGGACGCCAAGGAGCGCATGCCTGTGGGCAGCGGCAGCAAGCCCAGCCCGCGCCTCTCTGCCAAAGAGCCAACTCTGGAGGTGGCCAAGGTGCGCACGCCATGCCATGCGACGGTCCGACGATATGCTGCGGTGGTGTGACACGCTGGTCAGGGGTTGTGGTCGCGACTTACGGGGATGGTGTACTGTTTAATACCCACTGTGGATACTACAGCGTACACATGCGCTATATAAACCTTTGTTGTTGCTACATCGCGTATGTTTACCATAAAGTTGGATCGCTATGATCGTTCATGAATTGCCTCACATCGTTGCGTTGGAGAATTTTCCTGTATTCGCGGTGTAGCGTTGTGACATATTTCCACTACTTTGTTGTTGATTTATTGTAGCTTGTTCTCGCGACTCTTTGCGAGCGCGTGGGGGCCCAAAACGATAATTACGCGGCAACCCAGGGTGCGTTCCCAGGTACATGTTATGTATCACCAATGGTCATGTATCACCAATGGATATAAACTACATCAAAGAGAGTGCGGCCTACAAATGCACAAGATGCACCAAGCCAGGAAAAGCATCAGGCCGCCCTTGCGCTGTTCGCGATTCATGTGCTATGCTCTGTCGTGAGTGTTGCGGCTCGCCGACGAGAGAGTACCTGTCACGGTATTGCGGCCATCGCGGGAGCGCAGACGACCGCTAATGCCAACATGTGCAGCAATTCCTGCCCCCCCCCTCCCTCCCTGTCTGCGTCCGTGTGCCTCATGTATGCAGCGGAGAAAAGAGAGACCCTGCTGCTTGTCACAGCTTATTGTCTTTCGGCCAGTAATTACTTGTTGTCTCCTGTTTTGATCGCAACGTGACCTGGCCATGTTGTGTCAACGTGCTTTCATCCCTTTTCGTTCGAAAGTAGACAAATGAACCTCAGCGATGTTACAGAAACCGGTGACCTCGTGCCATGCCTCCATTCCAAAGGCAAAAGCTGGTGACCTATGGTGGCGGCGTTAGTCCATGGCATGTGAGCAGGACAATCGCTCTGCGCCTGATTCCCCCGGTCCCCCTGCTGAGCCTTGCCTGCCCCTGCCTCGGCCGCTCTGTGCGCAGGAGGTGCAGCGCAGCCAGAACCGTGACTTCAGCGGCCTGTTGGGTGCCGGGAGCCAGCCGGCCGCCGAAGCCGCCGCGCCGCCCGGGGAGCGGCCCCCGCGGGCGGCACCAGCTGCGACCCGGGAGCCGCTCATCGCAGCCCGGCCGCGCGTGGCCCCGCCACCGCCGGCCGCCACGGCCGTGCAGCGCCGCTCGGCGGTCGGCGTGCTCGGCGCCGGGGCGCGCCCGCCCGCTGCCGCCGCTACCGTCACGCCTGCCGCCCCGCCTCGCGCTGCGGAGATGGCGCGGCGCTCAGTCTCCGCGGCGACCCATAAGGAGCGGCCGGCGGCGCCTTCGGGCCCGGCAGAGGGAAAGCGCAAGGCGGCGACAGAGCCCAAAGCCGCCGCCGCCGCCGCCGTGGTCAAGGCTGCGTCAGCCGCCGTCGCTGCCGCCACCGCCACCGCCGCCGTGCCCTCCAGCAGCTATCAGCTCGGCCACCACTGGCGATGCCTCAACGTCTGCCGCGCCCAAGGGCGCACGGAAGCCACGGGGCTGAAGGGCTACCGCGCGCTGACCGGCGACGGCGGCGCGCTGCAGCCCAAGTGGGCCGGCCTGCTGAGCGCGACCTCTGTGGCGACCCGCACGCGCGCAGGCGCCTCCGGGACCGGATGGCAGAAGGCCGCGGAGTACTACTCGCGGTGGCCGCAGCCCTCCTTTGCACCGCTCGCCGCCGATGGTAGCAAGCTCGCGCACCAGCCGGCGCGTCAGTCGCCCGCACACCGGGGCACCCGCTGAAGCAATGCCCCCCTTAGACAACTCCCCCCCCCCCCCCCCCCCCCCCCACCTACCCTGCCAGCGCATGGAAAGCAGGAGAAGCTGACGGCGGTGTGTGAGCATGTGCTGTGGCAGCAACGCACCTATGAGGAGAGGAAGTCACTTACAAGATCGTGGCCGCACATTTGCGCCCCATGTGGTGCAGCATGTCGACTACCACAAACAAGCTTTGTGATCATTACAGATGTTGTTGTTTTTGGACGAGGCTAAGCAGATGTTCAATCGGGATGCGGTGATGCCGTTATGAAACCACATACAGCTCCTCCAAAATGCAGGGTTTCTCTCTCTCTCTCTCTCTCTCTCTTTCCCCGTCTATCTGCCTTATATACAACCCTCTGTGGAGCTTGCGGCGTGATATCATGCGCCGATCATCCGCAATGTGCTCGCCGCGCGTGCGGTACTACACTACTACTCAGCGATACCGTAGCAGCAGCGGATGCTGTTTCGCTGTGTACCAGTGTCGCAATATTGTAACATTATTGGCGGACTGGGTGCAGTCAGCGTGAAGATGGAAGGCTGATCACTTCGTTGACCTTCATATACGCACCCTGCATTAGGGTACGGCAGGGGCACGAGTACATGTTCTGCGGCTCCGCGCGTATAGGGATAAGTATGGGTATGCTATGTGTGTGGATACCCTTGGGTGCGTCCAGCTATTGTGATTTACCGAGCAAGGGCCACGACTGCTGTGCTTTGTTTGGGCACATTCGCGTAGCCTTATGCTTTGTTAGCGTAGAATTTGTGGTTTCAAAGGGCTCTGATTTCGGAGCCATTCGGCTTTCAGCATTTTCGGGACTTCGATGACTGCATGCTACAGCCCTTCTGGATTCGTCTGAAATGTGGAAATGCGGCAACATAATGGTTTCGGAGCCTGATATTGTAGCTGCCTACAAACAATTCATCGGACAGCACAACCGTGCTGGTGACATTAGCTGTAGTATATGAGACCCTGCCGACAAAGAGCAAAAGCGCGCTCCTGCCTCAATTAACGGGTACATGGCTACATGAGGACATGCTGGCTTATCGATCGAAAGGGCGAGAAGAAGTATTGCTCTTGAGAAAAAGCTGTCTTCTTGCTGTAGGGGACGGCTAACCGTGGCACTATCAATCATGCATCATTGCATGACGTGCCGCGGGAGGCCGCGAGCCAATTACCCACCTTGAGTCGTCGCGACACCTCTTCTAGACAGGGAATCTTTTGCGTAGCAAGTGTGTCATGGCATATTTAACAGTTTCATGACACTGTTAAATATAAATTTGCCGCCGAGCAATCCGAGCATCCGTACTGTTTCTGGATTTTATATTTTCAGAGTTAAGGCCACCTCGTCGTTTATATATTTTTGTTCTTGCTCCATACGGTAGCTGCTGGCGCAAATGTCATACATGCAGCAGCACGATGTGCCGCGGGCTTTCAATTAGTACATTCAAGGCAGACCATGGACATATGGACTGGCCACATGCTCTGCCAATAAACAGCCCCGTCGCTCTACTAAATTGCACTCAGTTACCCACCAACATCGCAAACAACGTTGCTATTGAAGCGGAAGGATCCATTTCGCCTACACGGCCATGGGAACCACCAATCCGGCGATGATGGTGTGTTCAATCAGGTATGGATAGACAACACCAGCAACAGTCACCAAGTCCGGTCCGACGGTGACCGGGTGACAGAAAATCGCAAATTCGCAATCATACCGACGCGGCATATGGCATACATTATGATATGTGATATACTGGTATCTTCACTCGGTACAAGCGTCTATGTTTGGATTCCGCAAAGCTGGCTGCCGTTGACGCAACTGCTGACAAATAAGGCATGTATGATGCGCAGGGGCCGCAACGAGCAGCATTTGTTCAAGCGCGGATCCTTATAATGCTGGCATTAATTCCCGCGTTCTCTATATGTGCTCAGCAGGAAGAAGGAAACATGCAAGGGCCAGCAGGGGGCAACATGGAGTGCTTCAGTGCTCAATTATATTGGCGCGACGGGACCAGGTGGTGGTGGGGGGGGGGGGGGGGGGGGGGGGGCGCATCAAGGTACCTCAGCATCGCGGGTGATATATACATTTAGAATCCCCCTCTTTCCCGATTGCAGATGTGCTCTCATACTCCTGGTCTTAAGTAGTCATTGTACCGCCATGTGTCGCGGCCGCTTAGTGAGCAGGAGCAGCGTGAGTGCGCCTTTACTCCTCACCCCTCGCCCCCCCCCCCCCGGAGCAACGCAGTTAACTTGTTTTAAGCAGGTCTCCAAAATATGCCCCGCCCTGCTGCCTGTCAAATTATTGCCGCAGTGCAGTGGTTCGGCGGGTGCGAGGGGACGAAATAAAGGATGCTGCGCTGCAAAAATATACTAAAAGTTCCATCGACACGAGTTTCAAGCTGCATCAAATTATGATTGCTTGGGTGGCATTAGGCATTAATGCCGTAGCGACCAAACAAAGTTACGGCTCTCCATCGGGATAGAAACAGTGTAATTTGACATTTTCTGCCCCGAAACGACATGCCGTTGCCTACTTGCGTCGTGACGACCCAAGCAACCGCTTGACGACCCACAAATTGTACCTAAGACCGGCTTGAGGACTTACCATGGCAGTCCCTGTCCGCCCCACTGCAATTCGCAATCTTACGCAATGCTGATGCGCCACAGTAGCGAGTGCCACAGTGCCACAATACTACTGTCGTAGTATACAATTCCTGAGCGTGGATAGTGAGGGGATCTCCCAGTTGCGGGTAAGTGCCTTGCTGTTTCCGACCCATGCGTGTATAAAAGCGAATATACATGTAAAGGGTGCTGACTACAAACGCACGCGGTCCGAGACCACGCCCCGAAACGACCACATCACAGTCGATGCCGAGCTAGCTATTATGTGTGCCAACGACGCCGTAATAACACCTGGCGTCGGCTGCGGCGAATACCAGGCATTTCCGCCGCCCGTCGTCACCGATCATCTAGGTCCTCAGCCCATCCCATGCCTGTTTCAATGTCGTGCCGCCCCGCATGATTTCTCGGGTGCCACCTCCTGCTTTGGCCGCTCACCCTTATTGTATTTATCGTTGTAAATGCGTCAGCACGTGAAACTCGGGACGCAGAACGAACCTGCTCCGAAACCACCTACCGCCCTCCCCGCGCGCCCTTGCATTGAACTCCTGCCGCATATGATGGTGGATATGCTCGTGCAGCGCCATTCCCAGGAAAGCAACTGCGCACTAGCCTCCGACTAAAACCGTAGCAGTCCCGTGGTGGCACCGTGCTGTGTTTTGCGCTGAGCTGTTCCTTCTCGGCATCGTGCCCACGCGTGGTTTAGCCGCGACAAGAAAACATATATGGGATAAACATAACCTCCGAAAAATAAGACAGAAGCCGCCTCACGTCGCGTGCACTGCCACACCCTGCTGTCCACGCCAGGTCAGCGCGGCAGGACTACGCCATACAGTTCGACAGCTCGCCCGGCAGCACCTGTCGCTGCCTGAGCCACCACACCGCCGCTCGATCATCGGCGCAATGTCGCATCCTGGTCGTGCTCGGCTTGCGCGTCCGCGTGCAGTTTTAATTGTGAGAATAATATGATTAGAATAAGGGACAAGCACAGAAATACTAATCGCACGGAATTAGCCGCGGCATTCCCCACCCTCTCCTGCCCACAAAACCCATCCTGCCCACAGCTGCGTCGTTGTGGGACGTCGAACCTGCATCAACAATGCCATCCCCAGCTTTCATATCATCAGTCGTCGGCTGATCCATAGCCTCGTCGGTTCCCGCTCATCGTGCTACTTGCTTGGCTCGTGTCGGCCGTGCGCGCAGTTTCAGCTGGAAAACAATAATGAGCGATTTCAAGCTGAGCGCTTCCACCGCGCCGTCACCGCCTCAGCCTGCGGAAGCCGGCACGTGCAACACCCGTCGCCGGCCATCAATCACTTCAGCCGCCCAGCGTACATTCGTGCAGCCTCACGTCGCTCAGCCTCACGTCGCCCGGTCTTTGCTCGGCTGCTCGTCACGGCGCGCTTGTCTCGACAACCGCCGCCGGAAGCCAGAGCATCTGCCACGTCTGCTGCCTCCCCCTGCGCCCTCATCGCACCACACCGGCGGCGCGCGTGGTCACGGTAGTAGTTGGAGCCGGTACTCGTGTGAATTACAAAAAGGGCAGTTCCCCATAATTAGAAAATCAACACAGCAAGGCGGCCCGCATCCCGCCTAAGGAGCCGGTACTCGTACTGTTCCGTCCTATTGCAGCTCCCAGAATCCGGCTGCTGTGGTTCTGGCGCCTTCACCCGTCACGCCGTCGTCGCCGCAAACTGCCGTCACATCAACAGACGCCGACGACGCGAGACTACGGATATAATCCTTATGCGCAGATGATGAGTAGCGCCGCGAGCAGCACGCAGCCCACGAACTACGAGCAGTGCGGCACCGGTAATATAGGGGCACGTGACTACTTCTACTCTACTATTTACATGAGCAAGCAGCAGAAGGCGATATCGGAAATCATCAAAAAAAAAAGGCAATCAGAAAGGTCCTCTACAGCGACTGCGGGTCCTCTACCATACTAATACAAACATGGTGATTATATGTGTATTTATTACAATAAACATTTTATAACGTAATACTGTGCATACATACAATACTACTTTGAAAACTACATAAACTGTTCCACAAAATCAGCACCAAGTGACATCTGCTCCCGCTGCGATACTACCAATAGCACCACCCGTCCCCACTTTTTGTCGGTGTGCTGATGAAGCTGCGCCGCCAACCAAGCGTTGCTATTTGCTTATAGTAAGCACTCGGCAGGTAGCATAAACCAGGTGGTTGAATAAAAGCATCAAATACCTCCTTGCAGCATCCTCCGAGAGCTGCAGGTAGAGCCTCAACAACGCTGTGGCTGACTCGCTCTCATTCAGTGATTCATTGGCAGATTTCCAAGGACAATAAGGACTTGCTCAAGAAGGACTCGCTCTTTTATGAACTATCTGGAGTTACATTGTCGGACAAAAAGGTCATGAGGAAAGTGCCGGTTTAGAAAACCAGACACTCCATTCAGGCCTTTCCTTTTCTCTACAGGCGATGTCCGCGATCTGCGGCCCATGTGGTTTTGGCACCCCTTGCAACTAGGTCGAGCACCGGGGGCACGAGCAATGGCGGTCAGCGCTTCTTCTTGTAGAAGGACTTGAGGATGGAGGGCACCTCCTCCGCAGCAGGCCCAGCGCCGCCCTCCTGCTTGGCGCGCCTCGCCCTCGCCGCCTCCTCCCGCTTACGTTCCTCCATCGCGACCTTCTTCTCGTCGATGACGTTCAGCTGCTTCTTGCGGAACTTGCGGCTGGGCTTGTTCTTGCCCTTCATGCGCGTCTTCACCTCCTGCTTCTGGCGCTCCGCTCCCGCCAGCTCCGCCGCAGCGCGACGTGCCTCCTCTTGCCGCTCCTTCTGCACATCCTTTGGTGCTCGTCGCACCTGCAGGGAGCACAGCCAAGCAATGACAGTGTCATTTCACCGGCAGCCGCAGCCGAAGTGCGAGAAGACAGCTGTTACCGCAGACAGGTGAAGACAAGCATACCCGTCACATCCAATAGGTCCCAAAATACAGAATATTGACGCACCATGGAGTTGGAGAGTCTGTGCTATAGCAATTGTGGTGTGATCTGACAGATACTCAGATAAACACAGTCTCTCTTTGTAGGCACGTTGTAAACTGGAAGGTGGGGGAGAGGGGGGAGGGGGGGGGGGGCAGGGGCGCACCTTGCCGATGGCATCCGGGTCAAGCACAATCATGCTCGGCTGCAGCTTCTCCAGCAGCTGCACCACCTCCGCCTCTTGCCGCTGCTTCTTCGTCTGGTACGGGTTGGCCACGAACGAGTCGAAGTTGGGCTCGCCCGCGCCGGGAACCAGCAGCGTGGTGAGCCCGCCGGAGTGGCCGCCCGCCAGCACGTCCTCGTACGGGCAGAACCGCAGCCCTGACAGCGTGCCGCCGGTGAAGGTGTGGCTCATGTACGGCCCGCTGGCCTTCTCCGCCAGCGCATCCTTCCACACCTGCGGCCACGGCACAGGGCAGAGCACGTCATAAATCCAACAAATACGCTTCCTGCAGAGGTGCGCCGCCCCAGGCAGCACTGGGCAGGCCGTTCACAGTGGACTGGGGGCTTCGAGTACTGATCCGTCGCGTTGGAATGGCTGGGCGTGGCTGGCAGCGCCACTCCAAGGTCGCGTGCTAGGGGGGTCGGAGGTGCACGTGGAAACAAAAGAGCTTGGCTGCCCTTAGAGTAGGGGACTGTCGCAGCGATGCCCTTTTCCGAACTCCGCAGTCCCGAGCCAACGAGGGAATACCTTCGCAGAGAGAGTAGTAACCCTAGCGTAAATTGCGTGGCTGCAGGGGGTCCGTGCGCTCCGTTGAGTGTGTCTGAATGCTCGAGTGCCATGTAAACGCCGTCACGCCAGAAGAGAAAATCGACTGTTTCGGCGCATCGCGCTGTGGGACCCGTGTTGCGTTTGAGCTCAGTCAGGATAGGTCTCTCCTAGTCACCGTTGGTTCAGCCACTTCCCCCGAGAAGGAGGGGTGAGAGGGGGACTGCCGACAATGATAATTGTACGTGAACCACAGGCGTGTTTCACTGTACGGAAACACGTCATCTGACTCGACGGGACGCCTGTGGGCTGCTGTTTGGATCTATAGTGCACGTGATTGCAGGCCTGAAGGCTGTCAATGCGAAACTGCATGTTCCAGGTACTATATGTGCCGGATTCATAGGGCAAAGGGATGAGCAATGGCGGGCAAGAGGAGGGGGGGCAACCTGCACGCGCCGCCCAAAGCCAACCGCCAGCATCCCCTTTTGGCTGATGTCCAGGTACTCGCAGGGCGCGTGCGAGAAGTACGCGTGCTGCTGGCGCAGCATGCGGACGTCCCACACCTTCACCTGGCTGTCTGCGCCCGCGGTGGCCATGAACCGTCCCGTGGGGTCCACTGCGCACAGGCGCCAGCCGTCAGCGCGCCAAGCGGCAACATGCGGGAGCAGCGGCGAAGCACACGGGCGCCCAGTGGCGCAAGTGGGGGCGGGGAAATCGGGGTGGGAGGGACACGCCGCAAAGGGGCAAAACCCTACACTGCCGTCCGCTGGCCCGGCCTATGTTGGACCCGGTACATCCTAGCTGGCAGCAAGCAAGCTCCCAGCACACTGAGGGGAGCCGATGGCTACAAGGAACCAGCTACCGGTACTCATCAGAGCGCTTCTGGCAGCCCCCGACTAAACGTGCCGACAGCCTTCGTGAATGACCCCCAATTTATGGGTCTCCTATAATCAGACGATCTTTCGTCACCCCGTGATGCCAGAGTGGCGATGCCCTAAGCCGTTGATCCCGAAACGCAGTGGCTCCCACTGCACCTACGTGTCGGGTCTCTCCCCCTCTCGCTCTCTCTTCTCAGGTCAATCCGTATTTTCGCGGCAACAGAAAAGGGCCAGCGACAGTAGGCATCAGTCTTGTGAAATGGCCCTGTTGGTTACGTCAGTACGTACGCCAATGCTCTCACGGTGTGTTTCGCAAACGACCTGCTAGAGGAGGAGAGGGGGCGGGGGCCGGGGAGGGGGGGGCTGTGGCAGCACAGCATGGAGCATTGGAGCCTACCTTTTGGTTCTCGGTAAATTAGCGCTATACTTCGCTATTGTTTTGCAGCCCCCCCCCCCCCCCTGCACCGCCCGCCCCCCCCCCCCCCCCCCCCCGCAAAGCCAAGATAACTATATTTACTTTGAAGCACATCAGAATACACCACAAACCTCACACGGGTATTCCGATTTGTTGCTGCAAAACAAGAATGTTTCGACCTGCGAAGCCAATGAAATGATACCGGTATTGATCGTCATGATCCAATGGAGAGCACAGCCTCGCGAACACCTGCGCCGCACCGTCAGGCGAGATGGACACGGCGCTAGCAGAGGAAGTGAGGAGGAGAAGGTTGGGGTGGGGGGGAGGTGTGGGGGGGGGGGGGGGTACCTGCGAGTGCGCGCACGGGGCCGCGGTGCGTGAGGAGCTTGACCACCGGCGTCGTGATGTTGGGCGTCCACATGGTGACGGTGCCGTTGGCGTGGCCGAGCGCCATCACTGCGTTCCATGGGTTCTGCCGCATGACGTTGCACGGGCCCAGCCGGGTGCGGTGGCTGCACACCATCTGCCCCGTTGTGGTGTCCTATCGGGATGCCGGGGGGGCACAGGGGGAGCTCAGCGCCGCTGCCTCCCGCTCGCCTGAGGGCGCCGCGGCTGGAAAAATGTGACAATGTTGACACCGTTTGAAGGGTGCACAGCCTCGGCAGGCTCAGCTGATCAACCCATGAGCCTAAGAAAGGACCCGACCACTCCTCAACATAGCGGTCAAAATCAGATGCTGTCAATGTGTACGGAGGCGGATAATGAGGGTCTGATATCGTTCATCCAAACTTCTGCAGCAGCTACTTGATATTTTGAAACGCCAAATACAAGTGGCCCTCCCAGCCGCCACAGAGGCTGGTCGCTGATGATTGACGCGCATCGCGGCTCATGGCGGAGGCGGGCGGCTTCATGCTTGAGCGGAGAAAGCCCGCGCATAGGAAGCAAGATGGGAACAGAAAGGGGGGCACCTGGTAGTGCAGCACGCCGCTCTCCCCGATGGCGGTAAGGAGGAAGTGGTGGCGCAGAAAGTCGAGCTTCCACGCACACCCAATGTCCTGTTGACACAAGTGCCGGGCAGGTGAGATCCAGCATGAAATACAGCTGGACAGCCATGCCCTTAAACCAACTGCAGCTCCATGTAAGGCTGGTCTCTCCCTCTCTCCCCCCTCTCTAACTTGGTAGACTTTAGGCATGCCAACTCCCGCGTCGAGAGCGAATAGCAGGTGGCTGGGTCGTGGTATGCTGGGGGGCTGGGGTGGCTGGGGTGCTGGCGCCCAAAGCTAGCACGATCGACAGTGCAGGCGGACGCGGGGCGCGACAGCATGCCATGACAAACGAGCTTGACGTTTTGCGGGGCCAGGGGAAACCACGGGCACCAAAGTATGGAGCCTTTCAGCAAAGGGCACGGTTCACCGCCAGTCGCTACCCGTTGCCACACGCTACACTGGGCATCGCAGGTCGGGACGCGTCGTGGCGGCGTGTTTGGGCCCCACACTCGAGGGAGGCCATGGCCAAAGAGGTGGCAGGCAGGCAGGCGGCTCACGCGCCGCGCATCCGGGCTGGCTGCGAGACCTGGCAGAGGCCATCCTTGGATATTCAGGGTAAGGTCGATGGGGCCGAGGTAGGATGGGGCACCTTCAGGCAGTGGACCTCGAGGCCGCGCTTGTCGTAGATGTAGACGTACTTCCTCTGCGCTGCCGCGAAGAATTGCTCGCTGTGCAAGAAGTGCACGTCGTGCACCGTCTCGCGCACCTGGCGGGGACGGGGCAGTGAGGCACAGCGGGCGCTGAGAGTGGCATCCAGTGGTGGCTCTCTTGGTTTCATGCCAAATGCGATTCGTACCCTCTCAACTGACGCCCTCGTACCAGTCACCGAAGTATCTACAGTTGACACTTGATTGGGCTGGGAGGTCGCAAACATAATGAATTGTGTTGCACCATTTACTCCGGGATTCAATTCTGCATTGCTGGCGGACTCTGATAAATTTCCCGATGATCTCAGCTTCTGTTTTTCGGCAATGGGACAAATATATAATATTGCGAATTCAAAGCCTGGCAACGGGTAGTTCAGGTGCCAGTGCCCATCAGCAGCAGTACCGCATTGTCTAGTCACATTTTGGTGAGCTCCCAAAAGTGCCGGTACGAGACAGAGTATTAGTGGGACTCTGGTTGCCCCATTTGGCCCCCATGCCGGCAGGTGAAACCGCGCGATGCATCTCGTCCAGTCGTGCGGCACCCGCCCCTCCCACAAGCACCCCCGCCCCGCCTGCCCGCCCGCTCTCACCTGCTCCTCGCACAGCACGCCGCACTTCAAGGCATCCAGCACGGCGAGGTGCCCCTTCTGGCCGCCCAGCACGAGGTGGCGCCCCGAGGGAGTGTAGTCCACCGCATACGGGCCCAGCTCGGGGAGGCGCAGGTCGACCGCCTTGGCTGCAGCGCCAGCCTCCACCGCGGCGACAATGTCGCGCTGCTGGAAGTTCCAGGTCCGCTCCAGCCCCTCTGCCTCGAGGTAGCCACCGGACTCCGGCAGCAGCCACTCATTGGCGCGCGCCGCCTGCACGGTGGCGTCGCCCACCAGCCTCTCCTTCAGCTTCAGCTTGCCCTTGAGCTTCTTGTCCGAGACCTGGACGGCGGCGCAGCGGGTGCAAGGGACGGTGCTGTCAGCGCGCGCGCAGCACTGAGGACGGGCCAATGGCAATGCGCCCTGCGGGGTCCGCGGAGGCTGGGGGCGCAGCACTAGGCTTGGACAGCTATGTGAGGGCGGAGGGGGGGGGGGGGGGGGGGGGCTTGCCTGCTTGTAGTCGGCCTTGGCCCCGCGGTTGAACTCCTTGATCTTGGCGACCAGATCCGGGTTGCCGCGCCGCCTGCTCCGACATCAAGCAACGCCAGCAAGTGATGCCACCATCAGCCACTTACACCGAGCCTCGGCTTCCCATGGCGAGATGGCGGCGGGAGATGGGCGGGCAGCATGCGTCGCTGTCGCTTACGGAGGGCAGCCACATGTCTAGAGGACACAGAGTCAAGACGGGTAGGGAGGACTGGGGAGCCTGAACACGAGAAATACGGGTGCCGACGCGGTAATAATCGCACTGCGGATACTTGCATTCCCTACCTGCCAAGAGGTTAGATGCAGGCAGAACTAAAGAGCGACTATAGCAAGGACTCCGATAGGTTTCATGCAAGCCCATTTTGAGGCTTGTCATCACGGTTCTTATCGGTGCGTCGGCACGCGTAGTAGAGGCAAGGTCATTCCATGAATATCAGCACGCTTTGCTTCGCTTTGACCATTCGCAGGAGCGGCAGCTGCTAATGTATTACCTGTGTCTGCTTAACAAGATCTCACAGGGCTGAATGCTGCACCCTAGTTACGATTCTCTTCAGCCACCTGCGCCTTGCGCATACATGGAAAATCTCGCGCTGTCTCTCCTGATGAAAATCTCTGAGGCATCCCTCCCAGTTGCCAGGAGGGACGGCCCCTTTTGCCGTATACCCACCATGATGCTGCCCAGCTTCTCATCCCCATGTGGCCTTATTGCGGGCCCTCACGGCTCGGGAAAGACAGAAGAGGGAGAGAGAGGAAATCGCTATAAGTGACTGACGGAGACGGGGGGGGGGGGGGGGGGGGGGGGGGGTCGTGCGCTCGTTCACCGCGTGGCGCGTTTTCACCACAAGTCGCTGTTAACGCGATCGCGACGGGCGGGGATGGAACTGCCCTACAGCACAGGCGATGCCGGTGTGCAGCAACAAGCCCTCGGCGCTCCGCGCAGCGGCCGCCCGCGCAGGGGGCGGGGTGTTTGTCGGGGGGGGGGGGGGGGGGGGGGAGGGGGCGGGGTGTTTGTCGGGGGGGGGGGGGGGGGGGGGGGGGTGTTTGTCGGGGGGGGGGGGGGAGGGGGGGGGTACCGCTTCCGCGCCGCCCGCTTTGGCGCCCCCGCCCCCGCCCCCGCTCCCGCCGACAGCTCGTCGTCCGCCATCGCAGTCCCGCAGGGAAGCAGGCCGGGGGTTGCTGGGCCGGGGATTGCTGGGATGTGCTTGTCTCTTGCTGCCTAGAGAGTGTTGCTCTGCAGCAGCACAAGCGACACTGTCGGTGAACTGCGAGCGCGCGATGGCGAACTCGACGGCGGCTGACGACGGCGCCGACAGTATCGCCGCCGACCGCGGCGCCCCGTCGGCGTGCGCCGACTACTCGAATACCTGTACAGGTACTGGTGTGTTTTAAACTGGTTTATAGGGTTTCCTCCTAGGCTCCTAAGCTTTCCCTAACCGTTTTTCGTCCCGGCTACCGTGCTGCCAAGTGGTACGGGTTACTATGCTTGTTGACGATGTTGCCCGTCAACAAGCAAATTGGGCCATTGGGGGAAGCATTCCGCAAGAGGAATTGGGGGCCAGTGACGGAATTTCAAAACACTGTTGGATCACCGTCTAAAACACTGCTATCAAAATACCCGGCACTGACCCCGTACAGTACTGGTGTGAATTACAAAACGGGCAATGACAAATCCACCTACTACTAAAGCAGTACAAAAGTAGTACTATAAAAAATCAACAGAGCAAGCAAGCCGCCCAGTACTGGTGTGAATTACAGAAAGGGCAGTAACAAATCCACCTACAGGTACCCAGTACTGGTGTGAATTACAAAAAGGGCAGTTCCCCAAAATTAGAAAATCAACAAAGCAAGCCGCCTAAAAGCGGCCCGCATCCCGCATAAGGTGGGATGGATGAGTGATGATGCGCTTCATGGTATACCTACTGCCGCGCTCCTGATGCAGCTGCTGCTGGTTCCCACGGTGCCACCCGTACACGGCGTACAGTTGCGGCAACCCCAACTCAGCTGATTTTGATTTTGGACCAGATACCGTACCTGCACTACGGATAGAAAAGGGTGCCGACGGAGCAGCAATCCACAGAGTGACTCACGGCAGCGCGGCAGAGCTGGTGTCCTGGCCGGAAAGTGACCGTTGACGAGGAGCACGGCCGAGCGGCACCGCGCAGCCCAATATGGCGGGCCGGCGTGTCGGGCGCCGCGGCGCGCTGTCGGCGGCATGCGGGATGCTGCTGGCGCAGCTGCTGACGGGCGGGGCGAGGGCGGCGCCCTACTACGAGATACCGAGCCAGTCCAACACACAGGAGAGCATCCTCACAACGGCGTACTTCTCGCCGGAGCTGTACGCCAACACGGACTACGGCGTGGTGCTGGGGCTGGAGCACGTGGTGAAGCCGTACAACTCTGACCGCGATATGCAGGTCAACCTGGCGGAGAAGAGCTTCACGATCGAGCTGTGGCTCAAGCATGACAGGTTGCGCTTCAGGCCTGCTAGAAACGGGCTGGCTACTCCTAGATGTTCATGCCAGCAGCAGCACTTCCTTCACTGCACTCTGCTCTTCCCCTCGTCTCCATCAACCCTGCCCATGTTCCATCCAGTCTTGTTCACCGCTGCTTCTCTGAAACACATCTCCAGTCTCGCAGTTGCTGTCGGTCCCCAGTGATATAGGTTGCAAGGAGATTGAAGTGGAACTAGCAGTGTAGATCATGCCTGCAAATGGGGCTGGGCATGTGGGCCTTCAAATAGCGGCCGCCACTGATGCGCGCTGATTTGTGCAGGGCTGAGGACCACTCTCTCCCAGGATATTTCCTGAGCCAGGGTGACACCTCAGGCGTGGGCGCCGGCGGCCGCCTGCAGATTGGCTTCAAGCCGGACAATACCTTTGAAATGTCGTTCTATGATGGCGTGTCACTGGTGGTACGTAATTTGTGGCCTCTCCCGCTCCTCTCTATTCCAATACTCCCCTTTCTCCCCCCGATCACCTCGCTTGAGCCAGTGGCAAGCTCACTTTTTGCACTGCTGGCCCTGTCAGACCCGGGAGAGCTGGACAGGTGACCGTGGGCAGTGGCACCACTGGGCTGTTACCTATGACTACGATACCGAGGCGCGGGTGGTGTACCGTGACGGCGTGGAGGTGGGGAGGGACACCACCACCGACCGCCTGGTTGCAACAACCGGGCTGCGGATAGGCTACGCTTATCTAGCGGACATCAACCGCGACATCTTCTTCAGCGGCACTGTCGACGAGATTCGCCTATGGGAGGTGACATCACCACTTGCTTGACACGCTCAGCATGTTTGTCATCCTGCCGCTCATCTGAGCTCGCTTGACTGTTGCAGACGGTGCTGGAGCCGGAAACGATCCGCATGTATGCTTCTTTAACCTCCGCCTGGATCACCGACTACCATCCCAACCTGGCTTACCTGCTCGCTTACTTGGACTTCAATGAGGTCCCATTCCCCCTTCCTCCCCTTGTCCCCACTGTTTCCACTGTCCCCACATGCGGTTCTATTCTCAAATTGTTTTTGTGTCTCCACCAGACTAGCCACACGACACAGCTTTCCTTACCTCAGTGCATAACACAGTCATCTTGTTTTTCCAGATGCGTGCTGCTTTCTAACACGTTGGTATGCCACCTATTATCGTGCTATGTATTGTCGACGTCAAATCTTGATTGAGCATTTATTTATTTTGGGCCGTCGTTCCCGCATACCGCATCCTTATTTCCCTGTCGTCCCACTGGAGGGGCTGTCTATCCAGTGTGCACAAGTGAAGGGTAGCTTCCAGGCTCAAGCGCGCCTCCCCATGTATGGGGGAGCGACTGATTTTCTGTATCGACGGGTCCCCACCCACTGCACTGCAGGGGAAGGGCCTTACCAGTGAGGACAGCGGCCCTGTGGGCTTCAACGCCGAGCTGCAGTGCGGCTCTGACGGCACCGCGTGCCAGAGCGATCACAGCTGGTGGGATGAGGGAGTGGGCCGTACCAGCTTGTCAATGGGTCGTAACCACCGCGTCACAAAGATCTGCCCTACGCCCATGATTGCACTTCTGGATAGCAACAACACAGACTGGACGGTGCCGGACTTTGAGCGTACCGGTGTGGCTAAGCCGCTTCCTTACTGCAACACAGACCTGCTCCACCGGCACGAGGTGAGGCTGGCCTTGAGCTGCCTTTGCATTACGTTGGCAAAGTGATAACCTACATTACAGTGATAAGCCTCTCGGTTGTTCTCGCGTGACAGAGCTCAATTCAGTTGATTGTTGAGAAACCATTTACATCAATGTGGCAAGTCCAGGGTAGCCGCGCGCTACCTATCCTGGATGCTGTCTGTCTGAGATCACTCATAAGCTTGAATTGCAACGCACAGATTGCCTGCTCAATGGACTGGGCGTTCCACATCGCTTACAAGGTTGAGCGCGTGCCTGGCCTGCCCAAACACTTCATCTGCGACGGTGCCAAGTGGATGCCAATTTTCTACGATCACCACATCTGGAACAACTTCATGATGCCCGGCTACTGAAGCAGGCCATTGCCACAATGACCAGCCAGTGTCAACATGCAGTTTGTGCCAAGAATGGGATTTCTTGTAGGTCTCCTAGGTGGTTACGACTGGCTGGCGTCTTTGATATAAGTAGTGGGGGTTTTGTAAGCATTTGTTTGCGGCACCGTTAAACTTTTCTGAATGCGCTGCCCTGACCAGCATTTAGACGAGGATCGGTGGAGGCACTGTCGCACGATAGTGCCGATAGCAGGACGGCCGGTGCTGATAGTGCAATAAGCGGCGGTTCTCCGTGAGCGACAGCACTATTTTGGGTCGCAGTCATCAAGTCAGGCTGCACTTCCAACCCAATATGTGAAGCTGGTAAAGCCCTGCCCGTGTTCCATCGGGGCCCAAATCAAAACCGTAGCAAAAGCTCCGCAATGGCCAGAGAATTTCCCGGGAGCGTCCGCACGGTTGAAGGCAGAGCCCAAGCATAGACATGGCAGTGTCCAGCCGCCCTCTCTTCTGTCTGAATGAGCCGATGTATGTTCCTGCCTTTTTTGATTATTTTACTGTCTGTGCCCGGCCGTTTCTTCATCATTGATTGCGATCGCTCACCCTCAATGGCGGTCGCTTTCCTGGTAGTGCATGTCTGGGCTTGTCCTATCAAACATGACCAGCGCTCCCTGGACTTTCTCTACTTCTGGCAGCTGCCGCTTTCCGTGCTCAATGCATACGCGCCATAGCAGCTGGCAGCTGTCTCTCTCAAGGACATCCGTGTTTTCCATTCTTGTCAAGCGAACGCCCTGGCTCTCCTTAACCTTTGGCAGCGGCATGACATGATGCTTGTTGAGACTCGGGATGGCCGGGAAGGTCGGGTCATATAAATGCAACCTACCTCGTACTCGGATGAACAGCCCCCCAACCCTTCCCCACGAGCCGCCTCGTGTTCCAGTTTACCTGGAATCCTACTCCTACCATGATTTTGTATTTGCGACATGGTACCATGCTGCTGGCACCATGATTTGAGTATGGGTATATGACTTCTGAGGGTTTTCCATTGCCGTGGATGTCGATGTAGGCAACCTGCGGAGTACATGAGCGGAGACCAGCATTTGATAATGCCAGCTTTCCGTGCCGTACCCGTAGCCCGCCGCATACAATGTGGCGGCTGGCAGTTTCCTTGTCAACATCATCTCGTTGTGCTTTCCGGCGCTTTGACTTACGTCTGTTCTACTCTAATCAGTCACGAATCCGCTGCGCACCGTGCCCCGTTTGATACACATGTGCCTGCTACTTGCCGCACTTGTCCTTGGTCCCACCGTGCCATGATGGTGGTGGCAACAATCACGAGGCCGGCCTTCGAAAAGCATGCCTCTGTTTGATACGCGTGTCGCTCAGTTTGAGGACGCCATTAATGAGGCTTTCCGCGACGACAATCAGTTGGCTAGGGAGTCTCTTCTCTCGTCTGAAGGAGAGAAGTCCCGCAAGCACTACAAGATCCTCAAGCTAGTCCTCCACCCCCCGTTGGACGGCGCTCGCGCCCCGAGGTGCAGCTACACAACCTCACTCCCAAGGCAGAGGAGGTTGGCAAGGCGCACGGTCGTCAACCAAGGGCAAAGGTGCGACCCATGCTCCTATTGCAACCCATTGTTCGAAACGCGCTCGTCGTGAGAACGAGGATGACGAATCGGACTTCCTAGGACGACGACTTTGGCGAAGACTATTAAGCCTATGCAGAGGGAGCTTCCGCTCTTTGTGGCTACTACAGGGAGTTTAAATGGTACGGCCCCCCACGCACAGGTACTGTAGTAGTAAGGCCATTCCGACAAAATGACCTGGTTATTTAGGTCACACCCCCCTCCAGTTTGAGCCCCCCCTCCAGTTTGTTTGCAATGGTCCTCTAGTACTTTTATGTACTGCGGCACTGTGTAATTCATTTTGACATGTGGCGTGCACTTCCAACGACAACGCGATGCACCATGCCTCTCCCCCACCCCAACTGCCTATGGTAAGCCACTGACATGCGGAGGGGGTGGGAAAAATTTGAGAGAACAAGCGTTGAGTAGTGCTCCGGCGATCCAACAGAGAGCCCCTGGCGGTGCTGCGGGCTTCGTCCGGCTGCTGTAGTGCTAGTTTGGATACTAACTCTGTTGAGAGTCGTCCCGGCAATGCATGAGCGGTCGCGTGCGCTGCGCTGCGCTGCGATGACGGTTCCATCATTCCATGTATTGAATTATTGATTTCGCAGCAAATTCAGCGTGCAACACGCATCGCCGCTTGCTGCCGCCGAGCTGTTGCCCCGCCATCCCTTTGCACATGCCGACAGCATACCCACTGGGTGATGTCCCGGCAACGCAGCGGCCGTGCGGTGCTCTGCGGCGACGGTTTCAGCACTGGTTTCGGAGCATTATTTGGAGCTGCGTTGTTCCCGGCAAGCATTCCTTGTGTGGGGGCCCTAGCTCCCCCCCCCCCCCCCCCTCCCCCCCTCCCAAACTTTGTATGTGCTGATATGTAGTCATATACATAGTCTAGCGATCCATAGCGCGAGAACAGATTCTGCGCAATTTATTAGGGTTGGTGGTACACATGCACTGCCATATTGTGCCGTAAACATTGCGGTGTACGCTACACGGAGAGGCAGCAAATAATTACTCGTATAGCAATCGTCACGTTTCGAACTGCAAATCATACATACCATGTGCTGGTTATATATAAACTACTATGCCACCATGACTTGAGCTGGAATAGCCACCATATTGGGCAGCGTCCGGGCGTTGCCGTGCGATCTCAGTGCCATAATTGATGTCGGAGCAGCAGTAGCCCGGCGGCAGAACATCAAGACATGCCTACTACTCTTACAGGTACAGTAGGTCGCTAGTATATCCTGGCTGTTCTTTCCGCAAACCGCATCAGCAAGTGAATCCGGTAGCGCGGCGGCGGTGGCGCGGAGATATTGAGAGACCACAATATAACAAAGATGCATCGGTGTGTGCAATGCAGTAGCCAGACAATGATGGTGATGTTCATGAAAATGTTAAAATTGTAGCACATGGCAGCCTTGTGTGAAAATTGTGCACACTGGTTTGCACCAGTGTCCATGGTCCCCACCCATGTCCCTGCCCTTTACATGTGCTACAATGTCTACGGCTGGCATTGGTAAACGATACAATAGTACTAAGCGCCTCCAGTGGCCGACTCCGCAGGCGCAGCCGCGGTGGCGGCTGATGCCGTCGACGATGACGCTCACGCCGTCGGGGCTGTCGCTCCCTGTTGCGGGTGTCGCCTCGCATGCGCTCTAGTGCTTGCTTGGCCAGCTACTTCTTCAGGTTCTTGAGCTTCTGCTGGCCGTTGGGCTTGAGCCTGCGTAAGATGTGCTTCAGCCCATCTGCCTCGCATGCCTGCGCGATGTAAGAAAACAATTGTGAGTGACACACAATATTGTTGCAGCCAGCAGCAATAAAAAGGTCCGGCTTTACCTCGCAGATGGGCAGCACGACGTGATAGACGTCCTGCAGATCTTTGTGGCGCCGTCCGGCTCCAAATTGTCCCGCACAGTGCACGCACAGATCCGGGTTGAACCACGCCACCGACTTCTTCTAGTGATGGGTGTAGTACTCCCACTCCACCATGGGCTCGCATGTCAAGGCATCATCATCACAAACAAAGGTGTCGCGAAAGGGTTGATCCTTTGGCAAGGGCGCGGAGCCTATGGATAGGAACCGGTCATGACGACGAGGCCATGGTGGCGCGCATGCACTAGTATGTGAGAGTTGGCGGCCAGCATAGGTTGCTGGCGGGCGCTAGAAGTGTGATGAGGAGCGGTCGTCAGTCGGTAGGAGGTAGCTGGAAGGTAGCTAGGTCTGCATGCGGGCGAGCACGGTGGCAGCAGCGGCGGCGGCGGCGGCGCAGGATAAGGACAAACGGGAGGTGCACAGGGGGCGCTAGAAGGCTGTATAATGCTAAAAGTACTAATTAAAACACTTTCGCAATTTACAAAACAACCCCATCCTCTCCGTTTCCACGAATAATAATAACCTAAACCATGTCATCTTGTCGGAATGGCCTAATGCAGATGCAGTTATTGGGAGGCAAAGGCGCAAGAAGAACCTTTGAAGGGGGCAGAGGGGGCGCAGGCACGTTGCCGAAAAGGTGCTTTGGCATTATTACACTCCTTTTGGAGGGGCCAGAGCGCCTTTGAGGGAGACCCGGAGACTGCACGAAGTGAGGGGAAGGTGGGTGTGGCTGTCGCGGTGCGACCTCATGGTGGGTGCGCCGCGACAAAGGAAGCAGGTGGGGACAGACAAGCCCCTTGCTGCTTTTAAGCACACGACGAAGCAACATGTGGGAACAGCGCTACCTGGGATGGCTCCGTCGGGAACCGAGCACGAGGTGATGGACGGTGCCGTAGGGGCGTACGATGTCGATGCAGCTCCTCGAGGCGCTGCGGGGTTCGATGGTGTCGACCAGCTGAGTGCCCGGGGGCTGCAGAGCGACCGGGGCACATGACACAGCGGGGGCCGTTGGCGCCGACCTACTGCGTGCCCATGCCGTGAAAGCCGCCGGGGCGCATATGTAGTGGCGGCACGATGGGGCCGGCTAGCCGCGTGTCAGGTCTGTGGAGCCGACCGGGGCAAATGGTGCAGGGACGGCCTGGCGGCGTCGACCAGCTTCGTGCCCCGTGCCGTGGAACCGACAAGGACACGGGTTGCAGTGACGGCCCGTTAGCGCCGACCAGCTGCGTGCGCATGCCGCGGAAGCGACCGGGGGCGCAAGGCGCAGTGACGGCATGTTGGCGTCGACCAGCTGCGTGCGCATGCCCCGGACGGAGGCGGCTAGGGCACATGGCGCAAAAGCGGCCTGACGGCGTCGACTAGCTGCGTGGCCGGGCCGCGGAAGCGATCAGGGCACATGGTGCAGTGACGGCATGTTGGCGCCGACCAGTTGCGTGCGCATGCCGCGGAGGCGGCTGTGGCACGTGGCGTAGGGGCGGCATGGCGGCGTAGACCTACTCTGTGCCGGGGCTGCGAAAGCGGCCATGGTACATGGCGCAGTGGCGGCTTGATGGCGCCGACCGGCTGCGTGCCCGAGGCTGCGACAACAACCGAGGCACAACGTGCAGCGGGGCCCCGTTGGCGCCGACCAGCTGCGTTCCTGGGCCGCGGAAGTGACCGGGACCCATGGTGCAGTGGCGGTAGTCCGTGGGCGCCGACCAGCTGCGTGCGTGGGGCTGCGAAAGCAGCCGAGATGGTTTGTGTACATGCGGCCGTTGGTGCCGACCGTTGTTGCGCGCGGGCCGCGGAAGCGACCGAGGCGCACGGTGCAATGGCGGCCCGTTGGCGCCGACCAACTGTGGTGTAGGGACACATGGTTTAGTGACGGCCGGACGGCGCCGACCAGCTGCGTGCTTGAGCCGCGGAAGCGACCAAGGCACGGGGTGCAGTGACGGCATGTTGACGCCGACCAGCTGCGTGCGCGGGCCAAGGAAGCGACCGGGGGCGCAGGGTGCAGTGACGGCGCGTCGGCGCCGACTAGAGGCGTGCGCGGGCCGCGGCGGTGGCTGGGGCACATGGCGCAGGGGCAGCCTGACGGCGTCGACCATCTGCGTGCACGGGCCGTGGAAACGACCATGGCACAGGGTGCAGTGGCGGTCTGATGGCGCCGACCAACTGCGTGCCCGAGCCTGCGACAGCAGCCGAGGCACAGCGCAACGGCGGCCCGTTGGCGCCGAGCAGCTGCGTGCCCGGGCCGCCACGGAGGCGACCGGCATATGCTGCAGTGGCGGCCCGTCCGCGCCGACCAACTGCGTGCGTAGGCTGCGGAAGCGACCGGGACACATGGTACGGTGACGTCCCGTTGCGCCGACCAATTGCGTGAGCTGGCCGCGGAGGCGGCTCGGGCGTATGTTGCAGGGACGGCCAAACGGTGCCGACAAGCTGCGTGCCCGGGCCGCGGAAGCGACTGGGGTACATGGTGCAGTGACGGCCACTTGGTGCCAGCAAGCTTCGTGCGCAGGCTGCGGAAACGGCCGGGGCACAAAGGTGCAATGGCGGCATGATGGCGCCAAACAACAACGTGTCCGGGGCTGAGAAAGGCAATCGAAGCACAACGTGCAGCGGCGGCCCGTTGGCGCCGGCCCGCCGCGTGCTTATTAGGTCGCGGAGGCCACCGGAAGGCACATGGTGCAGGGGCGGCGTGATGGTGCCGACCATCGCGGGTGCACATAGGTGGAAGACAGTGGTGCACCGACCTGTTGTGTTCTTGGGGCTGCGAGGGGCAGCCCGGTTGTGGCGCAGAGTAGCGCGTTGAAGCCGCAGCTTCCATCGGCGCAAGTAACGTTCCTGTCCGGAAATGACGGTCTTCTTTGCCAGAGAGCCGAAGGCCGGCGGCATGGGGGGCTCTTGTGTCGCGAGGCATGAAGAGCGCTCCCCCCGAATCAGTCGAACGATTGTCCGTGTGGGACACGGGTTGTCGGCGCGAAGATGAGCCGGCGCACGGTGGCCCCTGGACGATCGTCGACCGCCTCCCGGGCAGCGAGACATGTCCTCAAGCTGGGCGCGGGGCATCACTTCTGATTGGCTTGAAACACTAAACGCCTTGCATGTCACGAAGACACGAGCTGTCTCGAGGTGCGATCACGTGGTGGGTGTCGCGAAGGAAGGTGGGGACAGACAAGCCCCTTGGTGCTTTTAAGCACACGACGAAGCAACATGCGGGAGCAACGCTACCCGGGATGGCTGCGTCGGGAACCGCACGCGGAGGTGCCGTACGGGAGTACGATGTCGATGCCGCTCCTTGAGGCGCTGCGGGATTGATGCGCCTCGGGCGGTACGGCATATTAGCTCCGGACATACTAGCGCCATATTTGTGCCGAACCGTGCTTGCTAAGTAGACGACAAGGGAAAGGAAACCCCACCTACTGGTAGTAAACATAATGTTACATGTCTTTTTTCGGCATTGCATTGGCATATATAGCTACCCATTATGGTTCTCGGTCAGATCTGAGAAGTAGCAGTAGTAGCAGTAGCAATTGCAATAGCAAATATTGCTCGGAGGCCTCAAGGGCCCTCATGGAATGTGGCGGCTCTGCGGCCCGGGTGTGCAACTGGTCGGCGCCATCGGTCCGCCACTGAACCCCGCTCCCAGTCGCTTTCGCAACCCGGGCACGCCGCTAATTGGCGCCAATGGGCCGTCGCTGCAGGTTGTGTTCCGATCGGTTCAATGGCTTGGGCACGCAGCTGGTCGCCGCCATCGGGCCGTCACTGCACCTTGTGCCCCCGGTCGCTATTGCGGCCCGGGAATGCAGCTGGTCGGCGCCAACGGGCCGCACCGTTTGTCCCGTTGCTGCAGCGTTTGTCCCGGTCGTCTCCGGGGCCCGAACACGCATGTGGTCGGGGTCATCAGGCCGCCACGGCACCCTACCGTGACATGGCCGCTATGGCGGCCCGGGTACGCAGTGGGTCGGCGCCATCGGGCCGCCACCGCACCATGCATGTGCTCGGCTGCTTTCACAGCCCGGGCACGTTGCTTGTCGGGGCTATGGAGCCGTCGCTGTGCCCGCTGCCCCGGCCGCCTTTGCAGCCCGGGCACGCAGTTGGTTAGCAGCTTCGGGCCGCTACTGCACCCGGTGCCCCGGTCGCTTCCCCGGCCCGGGCACGCAGCCGGTCGGCGCCAACGGGCCGCCAGTGCACCCTTTGCCCGGTCACTTCCGCAACAGCTAGGTGGCGCCATCGGGCCGTCACTGTACGTGGTGCCCCGGCCGCTTCTGTAGCCCGGGCACGCAGTTGGTCGGCGCCAACGGACCGCCGCTGCACGTTGTGCCCCGGTTGCTTTCGCAGCCCGGGCACGCGGCTGATCGGCGCCATCGGGCCTCCACTGCACCATGTGCCCCGGAAATCTCCACGGCCCGGGTATGTTGCCGGTTGGCGCCATCAGGCCGCCAGTGCACCCTGTGCCCCGGTCGCTTTCGTAAGCCGGGCACGCAGTTGGTCGGCGCCACCGGGCCGCCGCTGCACGCGTTGTGCCACGGTAGCATCCGCAGCCCGAGCACGCAGCTGCTGGCTTGGTCGGCGCAACGGGCCTCCGCTGCACGTTGTGCCCCGTTTGCTTCCGCGGCCCGGAAGTGGGCGCGGCGCCCACGGGGCGCCGCTGCAAGTTGTGTCCCGGTTGCTTTAGCAACCCGGGCACATAGCTGATCGGCACCATGAGGCCGCCAATGCATCTTGTGCCCCCAGTCGGTTCCGCGGCCCGGGCACGCAGCTGGCCGGCGACAACGTGCCGCCACTGCATATTGTGCCCTGGTCGCTTTCGCAGATCGGGCTTGCAATTGGTCGGCGACAACGGGCCGTCGCTGGCTCGCTGCACGCTTGGCTCGCGGGGCTGCCCCCGCCTGAAGCCCCATCCCCCTGCGCGGAGTTGGCTACATACTGCATCCTCCGCTTTCCCCCGCCCGCCTTTCGCACGCCCGCCCGCCGCGCGTCTGTTGCCAGCCGTATTACTTTGGGGTGGTCGATGCTCTCCCGCCCGGCCGGCGCCTTGCGGCCGGCGCCTAAGATATGTCTCGGCCATATGCCTCCGCCCCCTACTACTCCCTCCCTTGAAGTATTTTATACTAGTAGTTGGGGTTTTCTCTTCCCCTGTCTACTCATCATGCAAGGTACGGCACCAGTACGGTGCTAGTATGTCCACGTGGCGTGCTTGTACCGCCTGAGGAGCTGCATTGACCTTGTTGTGCGCATCGTGCCTACTCACCCGCCCTGTGCGGGTCCCGGCGCGAGCCGGGTACTGTGGGAGGAAGCATGAAGCGCGGAGAGTGGTTGGTTATAGACGAGAAGTGACCATGCCCGCCTGGGCGCCGCACGCATCTAGGCAGGCGATGCGGTGCCTGGTGCGTGCGCGCTGTGCTAGTGCGGACAATGCATGATGACATGTGCTAAAGTACTAAGGCATATTCTAGCCCCTAGCTACATTGTACATATGCAGTAGTGTACCAACACTGTGTCAACAGACCCATCAGCCCCTCAGCAATTTCATCATCCGGCGGAAGTTGCCGTACGCCCCTACGGCACTATTCCGAGAGCGGTTCCCGACGCAGCCATCCCAGGTAGCACTGCTCCCGCATGCTGCTTCGTTGTTACGTATGCTTAAAGCGGCAGGGGTTTGTCTGTCCCCAGTTTCCTTTTCAACACCACACCCGCCCTCCCCGGGGGTCTGCCTCTTATATAGGCGGCTTTCTGGCCGCTCCCAAAAGCTTGTAACAAAGCCAAAACATCATTTCGGCAATGTGTCTGCGCCTCTCCCTCACTGCTCGAAATCCCATCATACTGCTGGTAATTTTGCTGTCTCGAGGCGCCGCTCCCCGCGAGTACGCGGTGCCGGTCCCCGGTACCGGTACCCGGCTGCTGTAGCGACTAGTCCAGCCAGGCAGCGGCCCGCTTCGTGACACTCAGCCCGCTGCTCTCAGCCTCGGCACTTGCGAATGCGTTGAATATCGGACCTGCAAGTCTGATCACTGCCTGGGACGTTGTAACTATACGGCGCCCCCTGGCCGTGGCGGGCCGGGTGAGATGGGCTCTGGGTCCAAGCGCACCGTCCGCATTGACAGTGGGGCGGCGGACGGGAGGGCAGGAGCTGGGGAGCCACGCCGCGGGGAGAGGGCGCCTCCGAAAGCTGAACCATCAACGCGCGAGCTGCAGGTATGTTGTGCGTCTGGCGACACCTACTCGACTGACCTGGTGCACTCGTGCGTGAGATTGGACAGCCCATGGGCAGGCTGCACCGAGGGGGCGCAGCCAAACCCCTCCGGCGCGGTGCGGTGGGTGGATAACACCCACGCCTACGACTAGTAGCACAAGTACCGTCAGACCGTATTGCGCTCCCTCTCCGCACGCATCGGGAAGACAAACCGCAGACCACGCCGCCCCAGCAAAAATCTGGAGCCAGGCATACCCCTCACAACCTGTCATGATCACATTCCCCCCCCCCCCCCCCCCCCCCTGCCCCCCCGCTGCCCCCCCGCTGCCCCCCCGCCGCCCGCCCACCCCTTCCCTTCTCTGCACCGCCCCCACCGGCAACTTCCGCCCTGGGCCCGCGCGCACCGAGATATATAATAATCCTTATATCATCGCTGCCATCGCCCGCCGCCCCCCGCGCCAGGAGCACGCGTCCACACTACCAGTACTCGTAGTCGTACAGGGTACCCGGATAGTACAGCTACCGTATTATGAACATGGATAACCTACAGCAATAACCCCGTCAGGTGTGAATAGTACTCATTTAGGATAAGCAAATATAAACCCATCATATAGCGACCAAAAAAGATATACGAGAGGTACCGCACCGAGCGACTCCTGTATACCTGTACCTGTTCTACCTATTGCATGTCGATTTATAGCGACAGCATACATTTTGACGGGTAATATGCTTTTCGCAGCATCAGTACAGGTACCTGTAGCTCCGACGACGAGTACCCTCTCTAGCAGCATCAACTACATGGCCGCTACCAGTGACGTACTCATCAGCGCAGTAGCAGTACAAGGTACCCGCCGCCGCCCGGCGCGCGCCAGTATATTACGGTAAGTGTACAGCAGCAGAATCACCGCGCGGCGCATACTCATCATCATCAGCAGCACTAATGATTAAAAAAATATTACATGAGCTAGCAGCAGACGGCGATCTCAGCAAATCACGAAAATAAGAACAATCCTGATACTTGGTACTGTACTGATGGAAGGTCGTGCAGACGTGCACAGACACAAATACCTGTAGGTGCTGTATTACCACACTTCCGTGCCCCGTAGTACTCGCACCAGTAGTCGCTCATGATTGAGGCCGGCTGCGCATACCTACCGGGTACGCATACCACGGGTATCTCCAGAGTGAGATAGTGGTACCGCCAGAGTGGTGGATGAGTTACTGGCTTTTTTTTCATAATTCACACCAGTAATACATACAGGTATACAGGTATACAAGGTACATCCCTTCTCCGCTCGGTTGAGCGGTCGCCTCGTACGCGAGAGGTCCGGGTATCGATTCCTGGCCGATGTATTTTCGGCGATATCGTCCCGGCGTGTCCTGGGTTTACCCGGTTGATGCATTAGCCCTTCGGGGTTTGAATGGGGCAATGGTCTACGGGCTATGCCTGACCTATGACTGCAGTTGGCGCAAGAGGTCGAGTGCTGGGGCGGCTTCCGCCGATGTCCCCGGGCAAACTTTACTTTACTTTTACTGTTCCGGTAAAGCGACATAAATACTTATAGTGTGTTGCTCACCGCTTGGTACTTAAACTTAACGCCGCAAACATGCAAACATCTGCATCTAAACTTACACAGCAAACGTCTGCGATCTGCGGACGAGCAACATTTTTAACCCCCCCCCCCCCCCCCCGAGGCGCGCGCGAAAGAGAGGAACACATACCTGTGAAATATCAAAACGAAGCAGTATGTTGGAGCATAGCACGAATATGTCCATGCGAAGGTCCGCAACAATTCAATATTTTGGGGCCCCGCGAACCGTATTTAATAGTACGACCATGTAATAGCGACTACAGGGACTGCTGGTACTAGCGCTTTTGCAGCCGCTAGTATTCCGTCGTGAAAGGGCGGTATATTGATAGAGAGACATCACGTTTTAGCAGAGCTGTAAGGGCGCTATATGTACTGTGCCACCGACATCAGGACACGCAGATAGCGGGGGCCCGGCAGCTGCTGCGCAGTACGGGCAAATTTTCATACCCACACACGATAGAGTAACGCCCCCCGTACCCCCGTGCTCGGAATCACGGGAATCGCGGCATAGCGAGCCCTCCAAAGCCCCCACCCCCCGCCCCCTCCCCCGCGTACAAATGGCGGTTATTCCGCCGATCAGCCGCCAATCAGAACGAGAATTCGTGCTGTTTGCATACACGGCCCATCGTCCATGAGCAGTTTCTTGATACAGCGTGTGCATTGCTGAGTGGCCGACTGATGTATGATATCGTAGGTACCGGTAGCTGTTGTAGATCTTGTTTAGTGGATTGTTACACAGTCGGAAGATGCTGATGCGCGTGCATAACACAATGCGCATACCAGGGAATGGCGCTAGCTCTGGACACCTATTATATTCCGAGTATTGCTGCGTCGAGTATGCTATATATATACATGTTGTGGGTATAGTACCGCTTTACCCATGCATACAATCGTGCTTGGTAACCCTGGTGCAGAATTGCCGTTTGGGTTTGTGGGCTGCGATATGACACCTTGTCGTTCCTGTTGCAGACCAGTAGCGCATGTCATCAAATATAAAGAAATTCCGTTTGGGGGGGGGGGGGGGGGGGGGGGGGGGGGGGATACGTAGATTTGAACCTTTTTGCTCTGCGATGCCAGTATCTGTTATTGCTGCCGCTGACGCGCGCGGCGCTTCACACATCAAGAATAGGAAGTAGAGCACGGGGGTGTGGATATAACATTACGAGGTGTGCTTCAGAACCACTGTTCCTCCGGCAATCAAGTCGCGGGCTGACCAGTACCACCTGAAGGCTGACTAACGCTTGTTCTGGGGGCACTGTGTGCCTACAGCTATCCCGCTGCAGCAAAGCCATCTCAGATGATGATCTAGAGCCGCCGGGGAACGAGTTCCATGCCGGCCTAGTATGCATCCCGGTCCTGGCGATGTGGACCTCAGGCACGCGCCCCCCCCCCCCCCCCCCCCCCCGGCCACTCAGCTTCTCACCCAATTGGCTGAAGGGTTGACCCGGCCTGTACATGCCGGCTTTCAGGCCCACTTGGGACTCGGGGGCTCCCTCACATGCATGGCCTGCCAGTTTCCGGACATGCGCACACTCTCCCTCAATGTGGTTAAAACCCTGTCATTTTCCCTCCCCAATACCCCCCTCCACCCCTGCTGGCAGGCGCACTCTTCCTGTCGCAGATGCCATCCGACTCGGCCGCGCTGGAAATCGCCTCTACCTGGAGTCCCATGATTCACGTCGCCCTCACGACCGCCACGGTGGTGCACGCGATGCTGCAGCTGATCAACCTTGCCGCCAACAACGCGCCTCGGATCAAAAAGCTGGTGCTCATCCCGCTGGTCATTGACATACTTCCCATGTTGTTCTCAATCATGTACCAGCACGGCTTGAGCCCTGTCTACCTGGATGTCCAGGGGCGTGTGTTTCAGCCGGTGAGCGACCGCCCCCCCCCCCCCCCCCCCCCCCCCCCTCCTCCCCTCCCTTAATGCCTTGCCGCACCTCTCTCTGTTACAACCCTCTTAACTGGACAATTGCAGTGCGAGGATGGCATTAGCGCGTGGGTGCCTGACACACCCTCCCCCCCCCCCCCCCTCCTCTCCCCGCTCTCCCCCTTCCGCTTTCCTTCCTGGTGCAGATCCGATACCTCACCTGGATTTGCACCACCAGCATGCTGATCTACCTGCAGTGGCTGACGTCCGAGTCACGCGTCATGCGAGATCTTCTGAGCACGCTGGCATGGGACATCACAATGCTGCTGTCTGGCGTCTGGGCGTCCTTTGCCTCCTCGGAGACCCTGTTCTATTTTGCCGCGGGCGTGGCCTGCTACGCCGGGTACATAGTGCTGGAGCAGCAGCGCACCATCTACCTGGAGTCCATAAAAGTGTTTCACCATCTGCCTCACACGGCCAGGGCACTGCGCAGCGTCTACCTGTTTTCCACCCTCAGCTGGTGCCTCTTCCCGATTGTCTGGTTCATGGGCAAGAATGACTGGATCTCGCACAACGATGAGGAGGCGCTGTGGTGCGCCGCCGACTTCCTCGCGAAAATGTGCCAGTCCATCGCGTTGCACCAGGTGCCCCCCCCCCCGCCCCCCTACCCTCACCTGCACCGGGTGCCCCTGCCCTGCCTGTCGCCAGCATTCATGCCCTGCTGGCTTGTTCCCGCGGTGCAGGGCGTGCTGTCCACCGTAGAGGACCGCAACCAGCAGGCGATGGAGGCATCGCGCGACAGCATGCTGCATCAGATCATGATGATGAAGGATAGGTGTGCGGCCGGGTGGGGGGACTCAGCGTGAGAGGGGGCGCGGGGAAGGGGGGGTGAAAGGCTGAGCAAGTAGGTGGAAGTTGTGATGGGGAGTGAGGATCACGGACATGCTTGTAGCAGGACGTGCAGATCAAGCCACAGCTGAGGGCCGGATCGCACTCTACTCAATGGACGTAACGCGTGATACGTGCGATTATTCCTGTTTAGGAAGGCATGATTGGAACAGCTGCCCCGTTGGCTGCTCTTCTGCTCTGAATGCGGGACTTGCGTAGTCCTACACCCATGACGGCCTTCCTTGGCGTCCAGAGACCCCTGTGGAGCGGAATCCTCCTATCACCTAATTGGTGTCGCGAGATGCTCCTTGTTAGTCAACACCGGGGCCGGGTGGGGTCCTTACTCAACGACTAAATGGAGGCTTTCTTGGGGACAGCCGGTTCTGTTTTTTTGGTTTTAGGTAGCCCTTCTGTCTCTGGAGAAAAGGGGTGTGATGGGGGGGGGGGGGGGGGGGGGGGGGGTTGTTATTAGCGTGGCGGGTAAGACGAGCGCTGGTGGGCCCCCCCCCCCCCCCCCCTCCTGTCCTGCATTGTGGGCGATCTGAGCCTCATGCATCTTGGGTGGGCGCAGGGAGCAAGCGGGCACGATGCACATTGCCAACGTGTCGCACGAGCTGCGCACACCGTTGAATGGCATCATCGGGCTGAGCGAGGCGCTGATCACGGATCCGGACCTGCGCGCGGACGAGGCGGAGACGATCCAGTGCCTGAAGGCCATCCGTGACAGCGGCGCGCGGCTAAACATGATGGTTAACAACATGCTGGACAACGCGGAGCTGACGCAGCAGGAGCTCAAGCTGGAGCTGGGGCCCGTCAAGCTGGCGGAGTGCCTGCGGGAGGTCACGCTGCTGCTGGCGCCGATGGTCTCGAGCAAGACGACGCTCAAGATGGACGTCCCGGATAGCCTGCCCCCCATGCGCGGCAACCGCGACCGCCTGGTGCAGGTCTTCTTCAACCTCATCGGCAACAGCGTAAAGTTTTGCCGCGACGGCACCATCAACATTGTGGCCTACACGCGGAAGCGGGACATGATCGTGGAGGTGCGCGACACGGGGCCGGGCCTCAGCCCGGAGCAGATGGAGAAGCTGTTCACGCCCTTTGCTCACGGCGGCGCGCCCAAAGACACCAAGCTCGGCAGCACCGGCCTCGGGCTTTGCCTGGTGGAGGCGCTGGTGCAGACGCACGGCGGCACCGTCAAGGCCATCAGCGAGCCCAACGTGCTCACCGTCTTCACAACCACCATCCCGCTGTACAGCCCCAAGCCCAGGCGCTCCAGCCAAGACCGCAAATCACTGGAATGCTCCACGTCAGAGGACTCCGCGGAGCCGCGGGCGGGGCGGCAGGAGATCATCATCCGCGCGCCCGATATGGCGACAAATGTGCGCCCCCCCCCCCCCCCCCCCCCCCCGTTTCAGGGACTGGGCTTGACTCGCTCTCCCACCCACACACCCACACACTCGTGCGCCTGGGAGTAGCATGTGGGAGCAGGCACCTGACTCCCCTGGGGCATGTCGTTGCGGGGTGCAGACTGGCGGCCTTCGGAGGCGGGGTCAGGTGGAGATCCTGAGCGTGGACGATGACCCGATGAACCACATGGTGCTGCGGAACGTGCTGAAGCAGACGGGCTACAAGATCATAGAGGCGGACTGCGGAGAGCAGGCGCTCAAGTTTCTCACGGAGCGCTACATGCAGGGGAAGCTCGACGCGCTGCCGTCGCTCATCCTGATGGACGTCATGATGCCGGGGCTGAACGGATTCCAGACGACGGAGAAGATCCGCGAGATGTTCCCCCAGGCGCTGCTGCCCATCATCATGATCAGCGCCACTGCGAGCGATGACTCCATCTGCCGCGGCTTCCGCGCCGGCTGCAACGACTACATCAGCAAGCCCATTAAGGTCGCCCCCAGCCAGCCCCCCGGCCCCCCCCCCCCCCCCCCCCCCCTTCCAAAAAACACACACACACACCCTCCGCGCCGCGCGCTGACCCCCAAGCCCCGCGGGTTGCCCTTCAGAAAAAGGACCTCCTCATGCGCATCAAGCAGAAGCTGGGCGTCACGCACAAGGTGAAGCAGCACCTGCTGGTGCAGCAGTACGAGGAGGAGTATGGGGACGATGGCACGGCGGTGGATACGCCGGAGGTGAGCCGCGGCTGCGTGCGCGCCGTCACCCGCCCGACGCAATGCTGCCCTCGTCCCCTTCCTGGTGCGCGCACAGCTCACCCGCACCTGGCTGCGGCGCAGGAGGAGCCGCCGGAGCGCACCGTTGACATGACCGTCGTGGCCATGGCCGTCACCAACGTCTCCGCCCTCGCGGACACCACGACGCCGGAGCAGCTGCACAAGGCGCTCGCCGCCCTCTTCAAAAAGCTGCACGCCATCCGGCAGTCGTGCCGCTTCTGCACGCTGTGCATGCTGGGTGCGCTCCCGCTGCGCGCTGCACATGCTACGGCACCGCCACCGCCCCCCCCCCCCCCCCCTCTGCCGCCGCTTGCACAGCTTGTCCATGTATATACACACCGTGCTCGTGTGCGGTACACACGGCACGAGGATTCGGTACGCGGGGAGGGGGGGTGGCATACCAAAGACCGCGCTCGCGCTGATAATCCGCCGGTGGCAATCGGGTTTTATGCGGAATGAGGAGGGCCCATGCAAGTCGCCAGCTTGTTCAATATCATCGCGGCTCGTCGCCCAGCGTTAGGTCTACCCACGTACGCGGGATTTGTCGATTTTGGGAAGGCATATATATGACACCGTACTGCATGACACCGTACCTAGCGGTACTGCAAAGCATTCAAAGCTTAGATGGCCAGGACGAAACCTAAACCACGTCTAGGGCAAAATTGCGTAATGCAATTCCGCCCTACACTTGTGAGGTAAAGTTCAAAACCTGAATTTGAATTGCCCGAAACCCCGACTTCCACGCATATTTCGATTCTTAGCGATTGCCATTCTGAAAGCTCTCGAAAATGTAGGATGGCATTGCATTCGCCGGTGTTGCCATAAACTTGGTTTAGATGTCGTCCCGGGCCGTCCGTCGTTTTTGGCACATTACATTTGAACCCTCCCTGCCCTGCGTTTGCCCCTGTTTTGTTGACCCCCCCCCCCCCCCCCCCCCCCCCCCCCCTTCTGCCCGCTGTTGATGCGCAGGCGACCTTTGCGTGCTGGGCATCGGGCACCAGGCGGGCGGCATGCCGGCCGCCGAGCAGGCGGAGGCGGCGCTCACGCTGTCCACCCTGGCGATGCACGCAGCGGACGCGGTGTCGCGCGAGAGCGGCGTGGCGCTGACGCTGGGCGCGACCGTGCACGCGGGGCCGCTGCTGGCGGTGTGCCTGCCCTCCGGGGGCTTTGTTCACGTGGGGCGCCTGCCGGTGGCGGCGCTCGCGGCGCGCCGCTACCCCGGCTGCATCTGCGTGGGCGGCGAGGTGGCGACGCACGCGGCGGGGTGGGCCCTCGCGGAGATGCCGCCCGCCCGCACGGGCGCGCCCGCGCTGTGGGTGGTGCAGGACGGCGCGCACTGGGTGGCGGCGCAGCAGCAGGCGGCCGCGGAGGCGGCGGCGGGCGGCGACGCGCCCCCAGCAGGAGCCCCCGGCGCGGCAGCCTCCGACACCGGCTTTGCGCCCCTGCGCGTCACCGCGGAGGAGGATCTCGCGCCCTTCCTCGCGAGCATCGGCATGCGCGAGTACACGGAGCTGCTTGCCGCCAACCGGGTCACCGTCGGGAGCTTGGCCGGCACAGAGGAGGCGGAGCTGCAGCGCCTGGGCGTCGCGGCGCTCGCGCACCGGCAGCGGCTCATCGCCGCCGCCAAGTACGGCTGCCTCATCTGGGGCGCCGGCGGCAACGGCGGCACGTGAGCGGCGGCGCGGGCGGATGGCGCGCTGGTGTGGGGGCGCGGGAGTGCCGGGCTCCACCTCGCCTGGGGACGGGAGCTGATGGCCAGCCTGTTCCTGGCTCCTCCTGTGCACGGAAAGCCACCGCACGTCCCGGAGCAGTCGGCGAAAGTGTTTCATATCCACGATTCCGCAGCGTGGATGAGACAACACACTTGGAGGCGATCGCTCGGAGGCTTTGGCGCGGCACCTCGCTGGCGGATGACTCGCACGCCATTTCATACCACCGCTGAACGAGCCAATAGAACAAACCGACCGGTGCGGTGGAAGGCAGCAAGTCGGTGCAGTGTAACCCGGTCTCCATTTGCGTCGTTGCTCCCCATGCTCCCTATGCGGCCTGTCTCGTACGGCCGATGCCGCCCCTGCCGCATTCCCAATGCACAGCTAAGAATTGGCCTTCCGGACGGTGAAGGGGGGTCATCTACTGATGTACATGTTGTTGGACTGTTGGTAGCTCGCGAGACCAACTTACTTTTTGACCGATGGGAGCGGCATCCAGGAGAGACAATTCGGAAGCGGCATGCTTGGCAACACAACCACCGAACAGCACGTAGCCGCAGCAATGCGTGGGTGTCTGTAAACGGTGCGCTGTTGCTGAGCCGGGCGAGTGAAATGGTGCCTGTTATGTGAGCGTCAACTCGAAACTTCCCGCGTGCACGAGATATGGGAGTGTTTGTTGGGGGTCGGAGGTTTTACAACCGGTAGCATGCCAAGTGCTGCTCCCCAACATGACAAACAAATCCCTTGTTATAGACAGTGATACCACTGTCCCTATACAGTCAGCGGACGGATGCGAGCCGGCGGGCCAGGGGCGGCGAGGGCGGCACGGGGCACCACATTTGACCCCGCGGGGCCCGCTGCGAAACCGGCGCTGGCGGAGAGGCAATTGGGGTCCCTCCCAGGCTCAGCGTACGGATGAGGTCCCCACGCAAGAGCGCCTCCTGGTCACCCTCCTGGGGTGCTGCGAAGGGCACCCCTAGTGCACAGCAAACTACCACGACAAGCCGCCGAGTGCGCCACGGCTCACACGATTTTCCGCACACCCTCACTCATCTCACCGACAAAGCCAAGTACCATACCGTTGTGCGTAGGTGCGCATGTCAAGACTACGACGCAGGGGCACAACGGCTCCTGAGGCAGTGCCATGCCACAGCCTCATTAACGGGTCCCACGCGGCTTGCACACCCATCGCCTGGCGCTCAGCTCTCCTCCGAGGTCGCCTCCTTCAGCTGCTTGCACTCCTTCTGATGCGCGTCGCGCCAGTGCGTGCGCTGGCAGTGCTGGCTGCAGTAGAAGCGCTGCCGGCAGGCGCTGCAGCGCTTGAAGACGGCGCCGCCGAGGCCGTCGCGCACGAGGCAGCTGGGGTTGTCGCACTTTCGGCCCACCAGCTCGGTGTTGGACTCCAGCATCACCTTGCCTGCGGCCAGCGGGAGCACCTCAGCCCCAGTTCCCTCCGTGCTGTCGCCGTCGACTTCCATGCTGAGGAGGGGGTACTCATAGCTATTAACCGCGAGTAGGTTGGTGGCCTGGTGTGGATACCCACTGGCGACGTACTCTAAGCGCAGGCGTCTCCATTTCCCTTTCAAGTCGGTCGCGATGAGGCATTCTCAGTTCCAAACGAGCAGCGCTCCATTCCAATCCATCGGCAGTAGGGTATCGGTATCTCACGCAAGTTCTTCGCCGCGTTTTTATTATCATTGTGGGTTTTGGGGGGAAGGGGGGGGGGGGGGTTACTATATTACTAAGTGAATAGTAATAACGCCCCCCTTTGAATTGGTCATCATATTACTACAAAGTTAGTTAGAGGTAAAGGGGTGTAATAAAGTAATGGGCGACTTCAGGATAATAACAGGAATGGTCACATTGCCATCTGCCGTGCCGGAGAAGTGGGGGGGGGGGGGCGCGAAAGCCACGCGGGCGGCACTTCCTTCAGGCACAGGCGGGGCCGCAGGGCGCACCCACCTCCCGTGCGCACCACTCCCGGCTCGTTCAGCCCGCGGCCGTCGCCGCCCTTGGGCCCCTCCCCGCCCTCCGGCGCCTCCCGCTCCGCGCCCTTCAGCGCCTTGCCCATGTCGAAGTTCGACTTCGCATCCGCCTTGGGGTCCGCCGCCGTGTCCGCCTTGGCGCCGTCTGCCTCGGCCGTCTCCGTCTCGCCCGCCGCGCCCTGCTTGCCCTTCTGCAACCAGCGGCATGGGGGGGAGGGGGAGGGGATGGGGGGGCATCATGCGAAAAGGGCGTGTCTCATGGGCTACGCCGGTGTGGCGTGTCTCTGCTGCCGCTCTCTTGACAGGTAAATAAAACGGCATTTACGTGTCAAATGCAATAATTGCTTTGAATCGAAAGCTTCAAGTACTTTGAAAATGACAACCAATCATACGGCGGACTGTTCCCAATAAAAACTCCAGTGCGACAAAAAGTGTTGAGAATTTTACCAATTCTGAAAAGGGATGCGGCGAAAAGTCCGCCACAAACGTCTCCCTGTTGAGTCGGAGCTCTCATGAAACCACCAGAAGCGCAAGGCGACGACCACGCAGACGGCGGCGACGTCACATGCGCACAGGCGGCCCTACGCAGCGATAACACCCCATCGTGTCACACAATGTCTCCAAGCGGGGTCACATGGCCTGCACCACGACGCCCGCCTGACTGGCGCCCGCGCGATTCACGCCAGTGACACACCGCGCACTGAACCAGCGCTCCGAAACCACTGAATGGGTTGATAGGGATGCAGCCCGGGGACATCGGTGATGTTGCAAATCGTACGTACGCGCAGCTGAATGTGGTTAGAGCGCAGTTCGCATGCCGGCCCATCCCATCGGCGGGCGCAAGAACTCTGGCCCAGACTTGGAACCAAGTCAAGTAGTTGTCATTAACGTGACACGGTATGACAAGTTATCCGGAAATTACGGAGGCGCCGGCGCGGTAAGACGAACACTGCAGCTAAGAACCTTCCCCACCTGCCTTAGGTCAAGTGTAGACGAAACAAAAGCGAAACGGTGGCGAATGTGCTTATAGGTTTTAGGGTCTCACCAAGCCCAATTTGAGGCGCATATCGAGGGTTCTCATATGTGAGTCGGCACTGGTAGTATCACGCTATTAAAAAGTGTTCACGGGAACGGCATGAAGAGACTGTTCATGCGATAGTTGCTGCTGCTAGACAGGATCTTGTGGCATGTCAAACCCACAAGACAGGTGGGTTTTTTTTCGTGGCACAGTATACTGTCCAAACACAAACGGTCTGCGGAGAAATGACGTTTTCGCCACCCCCCCCCCCCCCCCCCCCTCCCCCCTCCTTCGCGCACGGAGGAGCAGGTGAAAGCAAGACGCGATCGCATGCATGCCATGCGAGATATGTACACAGGGGCAGGCTGCATCTCTGTGTGGGCAGAGGCGCCGGGGCGCCGCACCGACTGCTGCATCGCCGCCAGCGCCTCGGGGTCGGGCGTGTGCAGCACCTCCGGCGGCACGAACCAGCCAAACTCCTCTGTGGCCTCCGACGCGCGCGAGGCTGCGCCGCCGTGCTTCCAGCGCGAGTCGAAGAAGGGGTCGTACTGAGCCACCTTTTGGGGGGTCCAGGGGGGGGGGGGGGGGGAGAGGTTCAGCGCGCTGGTGAGGGCGGCAGTCTGCTGCTCTGAACGCGCCGCCAGTAGCCTTCAAGTGTGTCGGCGACCTTTTGTAGACGGCGGCCTTACTTCAGGAAAACCTGATATGCTAACTTTCCAACCATTCCAGCTAGGGACAGTGGGAGAGGCCCCGAATAACGTTCGCCCAGCGCAAAGTGGCGTCATAGACTGCACATATGTATGATAGGGGGGGGGGGGGGGGGGGACGCACCTGCCGCGTGTCTGGCTCCTCCTCGCCGCTGCATGCAGGCTTGTTCAGCTCCAGGTCCACGCCGTCCGCGAGCATGATGACCTGCACATCCCCGTGCTCCGCGCCCGCGATAGCAAAGAGCGGCCCTGCGCTGAGCGCCGTCACCGCGGCCGCCAGGCGGACCTCCGCCAGCTTCAGCCCGTCCAGGTTCCAGAGGGACACCGCTCCGTCTGCGGCGCCCGACAGCACCTGCGCCGGCGCAGCGCTGTTTGATCAAAAACAGCGACTTCATAACAATACTACTATTTCCCAAACCCTTCACCCACTCTGTTGTCTTTATATGGCCGGCTCACGCCGTACCCCGGTTGCATCATGATTGACTGAGACGTATACTCGGGCCATCTCATCTCAGCTTCAGCCAGATCAAGTGGAACGAGGATCACCGCAAAGCAGCATACCTCAGCAGTCGCGCAGAACTTCGCTGCTATCCGCATTTAACGGCTCTCATCCGTAAGTGATATTGCCGGTGTCAATAGGGCGCCAGCATAGTATGGCGGCTTGTTGCCTCTCACAGCAGTAGTGGATGGCGGTCATAGGCACAGTACAGATGCCAGCGCGATAGTAAGAGCTGCCCGGCCTGCTGGAGGTCAAATGTGGACAAAACGATAGCGGACCAGTGGCCATTGTTCTTACAGGTGGCATGCCACCGCCCCAACTCGAGGCTAATACTGCGGGTTCTTTTAGATGCGCCGGCCAATTGCAAAGAGTACGGCGACCTGCACATCCCAGACTCGGCCCGGCACACCAATGCCCCTCCCCCCTCCCCCCCCCCCCCCAACACACACACACTTCCCGACTTATAAATAGAATGACTAAAAACATATTCCTAGGGGTTTGGGGGTTTGTTGGGGAAGGGGGGGGGGGGGGGGGGGGGGGCAAGGTTGGTAGGTTCATGTGAGACAGCTGGACAAGTACGACCGCTTGCGCATAATCCGTCATCCAACATCGGATCAGTAGGGTACACATCAGCCATCGTGGCATGGCCTCCTTGTGCCGCAACCCATCTGGGCTAATGCTGGAAGGTAGTGCGGGTAGGGAGGGGTGGCGGGGGAAGATGGGGGGGGGGGCGGGGGCTGCGGGGGGGTCACCTGCTCCTTGGCGGCGATGGTCTGCACGCAGCCAACGGCGCCGCTGTTCCAGCGGGTCCAGCCCTTCTTGCCAAACACCGCCAGCGCGCCGTTGTCGAAGCCCACCGCCAGCGTGGCGCCATCAAACGAGGCAGCCAGCGGCCGGGCGCCGCCCTGCAGGCGGTCGTCTGGTGGGATGCGGCCGCCTGCAGGAGGGGAGGAAGGGGGATGTGCAACAGCGGCAGCACAGCGCCCCCTCAGCGCCTAGCAACTGGTAGCACAAAAGGTTTCAGGTAAGGTGCAGAGCCGTACTGATGCATTGGAGACTACAGGTCCCCGAAACCCAGAATTTAGTGTCATCACCATGTCAAAGCATCATCTGAAATATGCACTGTTGTGCAGCATTGTGTGGGGGTTTTCTGTTCCTCTGTAGTGTTCCTGATGTATTCTGATGTACTCCAAGAGAAAAGTTTTAAGTCTTTGTCAGTTCTTTAGTCACATTCTTTGCGAGGGCGATCAAAGGCAATAATATGTATGTAACCAGGGCAGAGCAATGTTACAGGCAAGTCCCAGATGAGAGCCAAATGCATTTTGGTGAAGCAAATGTCTTGGGAAAGTAATCCCAGGGAAGTCTTGTACAGGGGATGCTGTATCCAGATAATCGCAGCCCTGGCGTTGGGCAGGGGGGAGGATTGGAGGGAATGGGGAGGCTGGGGGGGTTGGGGGGGGGGGGGGGGGGGGGGGCGCAAGGCATGGCGGGACGCACCCTCGCCCGACAAGATGTGCATCAGGTGAATGTCCGCCTGTGCGCCCGGGGCCCAGAACACCAGGCCCAGCACGCCGCCCTGCACAGGCAAGCGCCAGGCCCGTCAGGCGTCCGCCCCGGGGAGGGGGGGGAGAATGGGGATGTTGAAAGGGCAGACAGGCAGGCAGGCGGGGGGATTTAAAGGGGAGGGGACGGTGGGAGGGGGGGGGGGGGGGGACACGGGTGTGCGTGCGCGCGTGTGTGTGTGTGTGTGGGGGGGGGAGGGGGGGTACCCGCAGTGTAGACAGCACGCAGCTGAGCTCGCTCTGTGCGCTGCCACCGCTGTTGTCGCTGCATCGCCCCACGAGGGCCGTCAATCAGTCAGTAGGTCAGGCAGGCAGAGAGGCAGGCACATCGGCATGGTGCCGGTCAGGCGCTGGCAAGACAGCCTCGCGAGCTTGCTGAATGACTGAGGTCAGGCGGACGTGTACGTCTTTTGCACTACACAGATATCCACATACAAAGTTTTTCCTTACATTCGCACATTTTATATTCATCTTACCTATTAATAAATATCTATATATATACATGTGTATAGGCATCGCGGCGTCCAGCCACGCGCGCACTGCTTCCGCCCGCGTAAATCGCGCCCTGCCCCTGAATGTATGTATATCTACATCCATATAAACACATATAATATATATTATTCATACCACCTCGACGTTCAAGTTTCGGTCTGGACGCTGGCATGGTGAGTACTCCCTGGCGCAGGGCGGGGCAGGGCGCGCACCTGCTGCCGCCGGTGCTGCCCCACACATGCAGGATCTTGCCGGTGGAGAGCTGCCACACACCCACGCTGGCCTTGCCCAGCGCGTACACCACCAGCAGCACCTCCTTCCCCTCCGCCACCTCCTCCAGGTGCAGCTGCCGGATGGGCGCGGTGTCCACCGGCAGGTCCGCGCTGAACAGCGGCTTGTACTCCCCCTCGCTGGGCATCAGCCGCCACACGCGCACCTTGCCGTCCGCGCGCCCCGCCGCGATAAAGTCCCCCGCGGCGCAAATGCTCTCCACGCGCCCGCCCGCCGGCATCGTCTGCTTGCGCTGCCACGTGCTACCCGACGTCTCGTACACGCTCACGTTGGCGTCGTCCGAGGCGTCCAGCGTCACCAGGCGGTCACCCGCAAACAGCACGTGGCTGTAGCGCGCGCCATCAAGCTCCTGGGGACAGCCAGGGAGAGGGGACATCTGAGATTATGCGCAGCATCTTATGGAATTCACGGGTCGCAACGATGATGAACACCACCGAGTGGGGGAGCCGTGCTACAGCCGTGGTGCATTCCCAGAGATTTCCGGATAAATGCAGGTTGCCCTTCTTTGCGAGGGGGTCAGAAACAACATGGAATAGCGAAGGCGTGGTTACGGGTGTTGGATGAAAGGGGAAAAGGGGGGGGGGGGGGGGGTTGCAACGGAGCGCCTCACCCGCAGCTCCTGCACCGGCACGAAGGCCTGCCCGGCCGTGTCCGGCTGCCAGCCGCGCACCGCACGCGCATAGCCCTGCCCACACGCACATGGGGGGCGCAGGCACATTGCTCAGCCCCGGCTGCCCCCCTGGCTGGCCCATGCACTGCTCCCAGGACGTGCCTTGCCAGGCACCGCACTCATATTCCGGAATGGGACCGCAGGACAGTGGCGGATGCAGCCCTCTCGCTGCCGGGCTAGGTCGCGTAACGGCCATCGCGACATCGCGCCATCCAGTCAGAATAACATGCCCTCAAATGTTGCTACCGCTGCGATCGTGCCCTGTCCCGTCGTGTCCCCAGGCTGCATTGCCCCCACCCCCTATTTCTACTCTTAGACAGACCTACGATCATTATGGGCGGGATGTTCATCATATTATCTGGCAAATACTCCTTCACAGCTTTGGGGGTTTCATCCCACAGGTTGGATCATTTCAGGGGAGATGTCTTGCACTTGCCTCCAAGGAGCAGTATATACCACACGGATACGGGTACAAATATGTCCACTAGTTCAATGATGGCTTGATTCGTTATCATGGATTCATGGCCGGTGGGCTTACAAACGGCTGGATGGGGCTGCAGCACACACATGCGAAAAAAAAAGCACAGACACATGCCCAATGGGGTGGGGTGATGTCCCTCTGCCACCTGATGCGCTCTGTGCGACCTTTCTGTCTGCCTATATTTAGGGCATCTCTCTCTGTCGTTCTCTCCCATCTCTCTAGCCACAAGAACCGGTACGTGCCTCCGCCCCCCTGTGTAGATTCACCCCGCGCGCGCTCTTTCTGCTCCGACTCGGATGCGTCTCGGCTAGGGGCCTCCCCTATTGCGGCTGGCCCACGGCACAATGGGTTTGGAAATACGTCATGTCTGGTGAGTCCACTGTCAAGCAGTCAGGTTGACGAGAGGAGGGAGGTGAGGAGGGATGCAAGGGCTCGACGAAGGGGGGGGGGCGTGCTAGAGGGTTGGGGGGGGGGGGGGAATAAAATAGCGCGGCGGGGCCGCGGCCCCAGCCCGCGGGCTGCTCCGGAGGTAGGGAGCTCCATGTTCAGACAATGGACGCGAGCACAGCGGGGACGGGCTGGACAAGGGAAATACGCACCGCAGCGGCGAGGCAGGGCGGCCACACGGCGCTGGCGGCGACGGCGGTGACGGCCGCGCGCTCGGGGTGGAATCGTAGCGCGCCGCCCTCCTCGAACAGCGCCTCCATCGTCTCTCGCAGATCAACACACTCGCGGGGGTGAGCGGCGGCGGCGATGGCGATGGCAGCGGCTGACGCCGGTGGAGCGATGGGGATTCGAGATACGTATGTCGACAGGGATGGAATGCGTGTCGAGCTTCGGTGGGTGGTTTTGATGGAAGGGGGGGGGGGGGGGGGGGGAGTCTGCTTGCTGTCGCGGGGGATCGCGATTCGCCATTTCACCCCTGGATGGTCCTGCCTCCGAACAGCCAGCTCAACGTACCAGTACAGTCAGAGTATGTATACTACTATACGGCGGATTGTTTTCTTTAATGGTTAATAGTAAAGACTTTCTTCCGACGCTGGATAATTTAGAGCTGGTTAATAGATATACATTCACCAAGTGGAATACGCTATGGGTCGTCATAATTTTTATCCTCAGAATGCGATTCATCCGCGTTTTTCTAGTGGGTGTGCTGTATAATCTATCTAACATATGTATACCTATGCCACATTGTCCCGGATGACAAAAATAATCCTTACCTAACCAGTGAGAATCACCTGTACTAGGACAAAATGACTATTACGGTACTGCTTTTTTTTTTGACTATTATTACGGTACTGCTGGTATGGGAATAAAGCGCTAGTACTGCTTGATGCTCGTAGCCGTAGTCGACTGGGGTATCGCAGCAACAACGGCATGCATTCGTATACAGTACCGGTACGATACATCGCATCGTCGCATCTGCTGCTGTTGCATATCTTCCAATCAGAAGTTGATGTAGAATAAAGAGAACGTATATAAGGAGCATTGCAGCATATTCACTGTACATTCAGCTGATCCTTGAAGTTCTGTGTCGCTACTAGCACATGTAATCATCACTCATCATTGCATCTGCCATTGCGCCCTGTGCCTGCAGTGCCTGGCAGCAAGCGCCGCCACGCCAGTGTTCCACGTTCACACTGCACTTGCTATACCCTGCTGCGGTTGCTGTGTTGCTCCTTCTGTTATCGATGACGACGTTTCTGAAGGCGGCTCCTCATCGTTATGGCAGTCCCCTCGGGCGCATATGAATATGTAACAAGAGAACTATATTCAATATAGTCAATTTGATTCTATTGATGTTGTGACCGCCTTTCGCAGCTAGCTCATGTAAATATATTGCGACCTTGCGATCTTATATTTGTGGGTAAGTAGGGTATTCGTGCAGAATAGAAGGATCAGCTGGTGGTGGAATACTTGTTGATTGCGACTGCTGCTCGTGCAATCAAGACTATCAACACAACTCTGTCGAGATTTAAAAAATGGTGTCCACCGTCCCTCTGCACGTCCTCGGTAAGCGGTAGAGGGAGAGACAGCGAATTTCAAACTGCAGGCACCCCCATTGTTACAAAGAATACCTTGACTTTTCGAAACAGGAATCATGAGTGAACTTGGAAATAAAGAATGCGAGTCACAATCACACAGCCAGACAGATTATGACCAATTGTGAACAAGCAGACGTAGCTAGTTGACTCTGACACCTCCACTCCCTGCATATCAGCCTAAATAGGAGCGATGGTACAGCTGCTGCAGTCCCACTGTGGCAGCTTAGATTGGATCAGTTACCCAACAAGACGCACATCTGCATCTCTCTGTACGACATGGAAGAACCGCAGTACCAGGCTGTGATGTCCTGAAACCATATCAACAGCCACGTGTCAAGAGCTCTCAGCGGGATATGCAACAATGGGGGACGCAGTCCCACTGAGATGGAGTTGAGAGAGGCTGCGGCGAGCCTCGGATTGCCAGCCGCTAGCCGTCCCCTGTGACGATCCTTGCAGCCGATGCTCCCTGTGGTAGTCCTTGTAGTCAAGACACCACACACTGGCCTATCACGTCGGCATCCACGGATACACAAAGCAAATGTTGCTTACATGCTGTGGGTGAACTGATCGCAGATCTGGCAGCAGCTGCTTCGGCAACAAGGTCCGTCTTCTGCCGAGCTGCGATCGGCCTGCTGGGAAGAGCCTGCTGGGCGATCCACATCTGCCGTCACACAGGGATAAAAAGCGCATCATGTGCCCATGGGGAGCCATGCCGGGCAGCGGTCACATCCCGCCGTAATGCTGAGCTTTGCCTAGATCTTCCCCCTCAAAATGGCATTCTCCAGCATCGCCTTGCCGCTCTGCCACACAGTCTGGCCCAGCGTGATGACATCCAGGGTGGAGAAGAAGGTGTCGAAGAGCCCAAACGGCATCATGGAGGGGATGTTCCCACGCGCATACTCGAGCGCCCAGCAGCCCCCATCCGGCATCTTGTACTGCTTGGAGGTGCCGGCGGGGAGAAAGTGCTGGTCGCCGGGTATGTACACCTCCTTCTGCAGCTTGCCGGCGCTGTGCGCCCACTGCGGATGCGCAGCGCGAGGGTGTCAGGCCCCATCATGTGCGCATTTGTGCCCCTCCCTCCCCTCAGGACATGCCATGCCCCCCAACACTCTGCCCTGGTCCCACCCAGCCAGCCGCCTCCCGCCATCACCGTGTTCCATTCAGCAGTACACAACATGTGCAGGTGTTGAGAGCGGCATCCATCTCAACATATGTGATAACATCAACTATTTGTTGTAATCGATGTCATATGTGTGAGGGTGTTGAGGGTGGCACCCATCACAACATATGTGACAACACCAACTCTGTTGTGATCGATGCCAAACTGAACACACACACACTATGATCAAAACACAAATTTGTTACAATCGTGCTTGTTCTGGTGGTATCACTGATCATGGATACCACTGGATCTTTGACATAACATGATGCAGTGGTCAGTGATCCGCCTGACTGAACGCCATGCAGCGAGGAAGAGGCAGCGGGGAAGGCGCACCTGCTCGCCGTGCAGGATGGTGAAGAAGTCATCCGCGAGGAAACGGCCGGTGTGGCCCTCCGTGCCGATGGCGGTGCCAAAGATGATGACATACTCGGAGAAGCTGGCGTGCAAGATGAGCATGGAGCCCATTGCGCCGCCCGCGTTGTTGAAGATCCACTCGCCCTGCGGCGCGATAAACTCCGGGTGCGCCGCCTTCAGCTTGTCCACCACCAGCGCCACCACCTGCGTGGCAAGCAGCCCACGCCAGCACGCGCGTCAAAAAAAATTGCCAGAATACGAAAAAGCGATCAACACCCCCCCCCTCCAGATCCTGTATGGTAAAGAACCAAACTCAAAAAACAGATACACAGCACGCCACCTGTCGCATAGTACCCCGCGCGGGCGCACCTTGTCGACATCGCCCCCGCCCTGCGCGATCGCCTCGCCCGCGACAGCCTTCATCTCCTCCGGCGTGAAGATGAACTGGCTGTCGTGGCCCACTCCGGCGTAGAGCGCGACGCCAACCAGCGCCGTCAGGACAGCGAGCCCGCGCAGCATCGCGCTGGTGCCGGCGAGACGATGGGGCACTGCTGGTGGAGCGGGCCCTGCAGATGTATAAAATTAGAGGAAAGAGGGGGCAGGATCATCAGAGTTCCGTGACTGGGGAGGTCCCGGGGGGGTGGGAGGCTGATCTTGGGGTCACGGGCCTGCCGCCGAACCCTCGACCATATTGCGGCTGATCTGCAACTCGAAAACGCCACGGGGCGGGGCCACTGATCGCGTGAGCAGCAGTCCTCAGTCCGCGGCTGATCAAGTGTGCTGCACCCGGCCGCCATGCGGAGGGGGAGGTGGAAGAGGATAGACCTGGCTAATCGTAGGGACGGAAGACTCGCGAGGGTATCTGTTCCACTCGTAACAGAGGTACAGGTGAGGTAACCTTAAATGTGAAGAGGAGTTGCGGTGGGCTCACGCACCTGACGCCGGCCACGAGCAGTGCTGCTGGTGCTGCTGCTGATGTGCACGACGACGGGACGAGATGGCGATGACGCCGCCGCCAGTAAGGGGGGTTAGTCGTGACAACACAGCACCAGGAATGCCCGCGTATACCGGAATATGGGCAGTATAATATGGCAGGCGGATGTATTGGTAAATCTTTCACTTGTTATTAATCATTGTTCAGCATTTAACTGAGGAGTCAGACAGGCCGAATGGCGCGGGCAATTCGTGCCGCTACTCGTAAAATCCTTCTGCCGGCTGTCGCTGCGACTTAGCACGACGCGCTGGACATTCTAGGAGTTTCCGAAGTTATCTAGAGTGGCGGCGGCTGGCGTATTTTGCCAGCTGACCGTCGACAGCTCCCGACTTCCCTAGTTCTAAACCTTGCATCACTACTTCGCTGAGTTGCTGTGTTGCTGGAGGTGCCACTGCGCTCATCCCTTTTGTTGTAGCGCTTCTCGCAGTGATGCAATCGCACAGCGCGATGCGTTGTGAGGGAGCGTCTATCGACTTCACCTACCGCCCGTGACAATACGACGCTGCTCGCGCGGCTCAGTCAGCCCGGCAACGAAGATGAAAAAGGCAAAGAGCCAACGGCAAGCACCAACTCGTCCACCGTCTCTCCTGCCTGTTTCGCCGAGCTAGACGAGGCCTCGGTGGCGAATCTCGCGGGTTTGCTGCGCGACTCGCTCGCGCGTGACCCTCAGCGGCATGACGGCACCACCCCTTCCGCCCTTCGGAGCCACGCGCGCGCGCCCTAGGCGCTGCCGCGAAGCGCTCTCCGCCAGACGACCCGCCCCCCGCGCCGGTGACATATGCGCGCCCTCTCCCCTCCGACGGCGACAACCGGACGTGAGGGCATTGGGCCCTCCTCATTGTGCCCGGCTTTGCGATTCAGCCGGCGCCCAGCCTGTCTGCGACGCTGAATTTTTACGACATTGCGACTGACGAGACGAGCCGCATCCTGACCGAGAAACAGCACGGGCCATGTTGGACCAGTACCGCTTGATAAACTGCAGCTATGGCTTGATTCTAGGATGCCGTCACTCACGCGGCCCTCGACGAGGCGGCAGCAGCGATCGAAGGAGCGGCTAGCCAGGATATGCCCCTAGTTCGGTGGACATTGGCGTCCTTAAGGCAGCAATCGCGGTCTAAGGCACCATCAACCGGCACCGTTGCGACTTCCTCGCCTACCTACGCCTCAGGCGTCGGGCGATATTGACGCAGGGGACAAGGCGCTCGGCGAAATTACATGCGCACGCCTCCTCCGGCCCCATTATGATGACTACGGTTCACCGCCAGTGGAAGCGCTCCCAGAGGAGCTTCTCAACGACAAGGCGGCCGTCGCCCTCACCGACGATGAGCCCGTCCCCAAGCCCCGCCCGCGTCCCTGCCGCCCCCCGGCCCCACCGGAAGACTCCAAGCACCGCCCCAAGCCCAAGCCCAGCAAGCCCAAGCCCGCCAAGATCAACGAATGACGGCGCGGCCCGCTGTCCCGGTTCCCCGCCACGCGGGCCTACGTATCTGCGCCACAAAGATGCGGAAGCCGTGGCGCGAATGCCGGCGAATTGGGGCGAGCGGGCGCGTGCTGTTGTGGATACGGGAGGGCGTGCTGGTACCCTTCACCGCCGGCCCACCTCCTCCGTTGCAACGCGGCATCTCCATGCTACATGACGCTACGGACGCGCAGCTCCGGTGGTGAACCGAGGAGAGCTCGAGACGAGTTCGCGTCGGAGCCCTAGGTCACGGGGTGACGAGGCGCTACGTGTCGAGAGTTTTCCTAGTTTCGAAGCCGGGCAGCAACAGCTGCACCTAGTTATCAACTTGCGCCAACTCAACCCCTACTGCGCGGTCTACAACATGCGGTTCGAGACGCTCCGGCGCTTGCGGTGCCTGGCGTGCCGGGGCGACTAGGCGTTCTCTTTCGACCTACATGACGGCTGCCACGCCCCGGGGCTGAGAGAGGACGTCCGGGACTATTTCACGATCAACGTATGTACGCGGCACCAGGTGGCGCTTTGCCGCGCTACCCATGGGCTGGTCCCTCAGCCCCTATTACTCATGCACCCGCCCAGTCGGCGCGATGGTGCGCTACATCCGCATTCCGCAACCGGACTGCGCGGCCTACGCGCAGTTTGCCCGCCCCTCGCTACGACGCTTGCGTTGTCGCAAGGGCGCGGGATCTGCATGCGCATATGCTGCCCTTGGTCGACGATTTCCTCTTCCTAGCCCCGTCCCGCGAGATTGCACTACGACGACTACGCGCAATGGTGGACCGCATGTGGGGGTGCCTGGGCCTCGCCCGACATCCCACCAAGGCCCACCCCGAGCCTACGCAGCGTCTCCAACACATGGGGCCAGAGATCGACCTGACCGAGATGCGCTTCTACGGTCCGCCGGATTGCCACGCTCGCCCGCGACCTGCTCTGCCGCGCTGCCCGCCGCCGCCGCCGAGTGGCCGCGCGCCGGTTCGCCGTGCTGGCGAGGAAGGGCTTGTTTTTGTATTTTGCTACTCCGCTTGCGCGTTTGTACCTCCAAGAGGCGCACAACGTCTTAAGTTCCTGTTCGGCGTGGGGCGGGGACGTGAAACCGACGCGACAATTAATACGCGACCTGGAATGGTGGCGGCACGATGTGCCGACTCGGCGCAGTGGCGCCCCGATTTCGCGGCCCGAGGAACCCTGCTACATGCACACCGACTCCAGCCAGTACGGCTGGGGTGCGGTGCTGAACGAGAACGCGGAGGCTCGCGGATTATGGTACGAGGACGACCGGCAGCAGCGCATCACGTACAAGGAATAGAAAGCCGTACGGCTTGCGGTACATGCCTTTCTCCTCACCTGGTGGCTCGCAATGTACTGTTGCACGAGAACAACCATGCGGTAGGCCACGTGCTCTCCAACCTCACGCCCCGCCCCCCAGTACTAATTATGGCAGGTTTTTAGGGTTTTAGGGTTTACGGAAATTATGGTACTTACGGAAATCATGGTACTTACTACACGTACACGACATCAAGTTGCGAGTTCATTACATCCGCTCTGTGGCGAACGCGTGGGCGGACATGATGTCACGCGTGGTGGACGAGCCGGATTGGGCGATCAATCCTCGTATTTTCCGTTACGTCGACATGTTCGGCACACGGTGGACCGTTTCGCCACCATGGATAACGCCCAGGTATTTCGGTACAACTCTTGATGGTGGGACCCTCGTACCGAGGCGGTCGACTCCCTCTCCCTACCAGACGACACGTGGCGCCGCGAGGTGAACTGGTGCAACCCACCTTCGGCGTGATGGACGATTTCGTCCTCAAGCTGCGACTATCATGCGCAGCGGCTACGGTGGTCGCGCCCTTGCGTGGCACGATCGGCCGTGGATGCCGCACTTGCACGACGTGGCTACCGATGCGCCGCTGCACTGCCCTCCCTCCCGCGACTTGTTATTTCACGGGCGGCGGGGCGAGCGCGCCGGCATCGGGCCGCCGCGCTAGAGCGTGTTGCTCTTCCGAGCGCCATTCTGCCATTTTTCTATAGGCCCCGTCGTACCGGCATCGCGGAATTGATTTGCGGTCGGCGGTGCGATTTCCGACCCCCCCCCCCCCCGCCGCACGCCCCGACGCCCCTCGCGAGCGCAGTCGGGCGCCGGTGGCTTGGGCGGCCAGCATGCGCACGGGCGCGTTCCGCCTGTTGGGCGCGGACCACATCGGCCAATAGGCAACATACTTCCTATCCGCTACTCTGAAGCCGCGATCGGTCGCATCCTATTGCTCGTCGGAGCTGAGCCTCTTCATGGACTTCTACGCGCTAGAGGGCGCCTCCCCGCTGAACGCGGACACGCCCTTCATCGTCCGCTACATTTCATGGGCGGCCAAACGCGGCCGCAACAAGGCCGGGGCCTTCCAGCTCTACCTATCCGCGGTCAACACCTTATTCTTCCGCGACCACCTCCGGGAAGCCGTTGCCCTGGGCCTTCTAATCAATCAAGCAGTCTGCGGCCCGAAACTCGCCCTGGTGGACACCCGCGTGGCGGGCATCCGCGTGCCCCTCCCAGCGGACAACCCAGCCCGAAACTCGCCCTTCGGTGCATGCGGCGCGCGCAAGCTTTGCGAGACAGCCCCATCCGCGATTGGTACGCTTTTGCCTTTTCCTCGCTACTGCGTTCGGTTTCGTGTTCCTCAATCCGTCGCAAACGGGCACCATCGGTCGCGTGGAGGATTTCGCGGTTGATTCCCGCACAATTACGCTTTTTCGCCGAGAATCCAAGACCCGCGGCCCGAACGAAGAGGGTCTCGCTCTACATGTATCGCCGTCAGCCATCCGGAGATATATAGCGAAATTGCTGCAAAATTTGATGCGTTACAGAGCTGCCGTGGTCCCCGCAGAAACGCATATCTGGCAGCTACGTGGTGCCCAACCCGGCTCCTGGTCGTCGGACACGGTTACCCACTGGGTTACCGTCATGTGCCAGGCCCTCCACGAACGGCCGCCCCGCGACTTCGTTTGGAAGTCTGCGCATCGGCGGGGCATGTGCGGCTTCCGCTGTTGGCTTTCCCCTACCCAAAATCTGTTGGCTCAGTGATTGGGTGTCGGCAGCAGCGTCGTCCACACCTACATCGTCCCGGGATTTTGGACTCCGCCGGCGGCCGGTTCTTTTTCTCCTTTTTGACCCCCGCTGGCCTTTCGGCCGGAGCCGTCATCTACAGTCCCCCGACCGTCCGGTCCTAGACTGCCACCTTCGGTTTTCAGGGCAAATGAGACTCGCAGTGTGTTAAATCATTGTTCCATAGTTACCCGAGGTTAGTCAAACATGCCGAGTGGCGCGGGAATCGTGCCGCTACTCGCAAAACTCTTTTGCCGGCTATCGCAGCAATTTGGCATGACGCGCTCGACATTATAGAAGTTTCTGAAGTTATCTCGAGTGGCGGCGGCTGGCGTATGTCCCGACTTCCCTAGTTCTGAACCTTGCAGCACTACTTAGCTGGTGTTGGAGGCGCCATTGCGCTCATATCCCTTTTGCTGTAGCGCTTCTCGCACCCATCTCACCCCACCCCACTCGTTAGGTGTGGCGGGTGCCTTGTAATCAAGGCACACGCTCCTTTCGCAAACGATACTCGCACTGTGTCTAAGCCCATACATACTCGATATTTGAAAAGCCGCTAGAGGTTTTCATGGTCGTAGATTCGACTTCCTAGATTATTTTGCCGATCTAGGAGACATCGCGCGCGGTGTACAGGGTGCCATTTATTTTACCCCATGTTCGAGTAATCGTCTCAAACTGTCATCTCGCTGCGCCCGCGCCGCCCGCGCCAGACCCCGCCGCGGGGATAACGAGAGTGGGCCAATCCAAAAGCCCCGGCGGGCCGCATCACTGCTCACTATCCTTAGACTCTTGATAGCGCAGCCGCGTGCTCCTCCATCTCCCGCACGCGTTGGTTATGCTTCTTCGTCTCGGCCTCCGCCTTCTCAGACGCGAGTTGCAGCTTCTCCTCGGCGTCGTTGCGCTAAACCTCGCTACAAACACACGGCGCTACTCCGTCGCCAACTCTTGCTTCAGTCTACTTGTGTGGTCTTTCTTCCATTCCTTGCCTTTTTTGCGTAGGCTTCTGAGCTCGTCGCCCTTGACGCGCATCGTTTGCGTCATGAGCTTCACGATCATCGCTCGCAGTTTCGTCACTTTGGCTGTCTCAGCGCCGAGCGCGACTCCGAGCTGCTGAAGTTGGAGTTAGAGCTAAAGGTTGGCGCCTTGATACTGCCGTAGGAGGTCCGGGTTGACTGGTGTGGCGAAGTCACTCCCGCAGGAGCCGCTCGGCTGAGGGCTTTCGGAGCTGGGCGGTCGAGGAGCTTATGGGGTGGAGCCGCCGCGAGCGGCAGCAGCGCGCCTGCACCGCCATCACCGCGGGAAGCACTCGGCGGCGTCCCGGGCCCCGCCATGGAGTCGGCGCCGGAGAAGAGCACTCGGGGCGAATCAGCGCGCCAAGGGGGTGGGGGGAGTAGTCGTATTCGCGGTGGTGCAGCCGTGGAGCACTAGTACGGAAATTAGCTGCGATGCCGACGGGCGCGTCACAAGGAGGCGCAAATACAAACTATCGCTACCCATTCGGCCTAGCGCCGTAGCCAATGCACACCAGAAGCACGCAAGATGACACCACGCGGGCTCAGCTGACACACAAGAACGGGTCAAAGCAAACGAGGTCGGTGACACCTGTTAGCTCGAGCAGCTATTCGGCAGCATGTGCGACCGGAAGCGGGTCGGTGCTTCGGTTGGCGACGGCCGAGAGCGCGATGCCGATGGCTGGCGACCCGGCGGCTCGCGACGGACTACGGCCGAAAGCAACAAAGACGTTGCTTCTCCGTGGGTGGCATGACGCTCCTGTGGGTAAGATGTAATTTGTCCGAGAAGGTGAGGTCTGACCGCTTAAGCGGTTGACCGGTCTAGTCGTCACCCGCGGTCAGTTTTGGCATATTGTTTGCTGTCTCAACTAGCTAGTCACGTGTCTGCAACCTCCTACCGCCCTCGCATACGAGTGCGCGGCTGTTGCATACCCGCGTGCTGTTTGAAAAGCAAATGCAGTGCTTGAGACAGTGACCGGTACTCTCGGATCAAAATGATTTCTTACAAGTATTTCAGAGCAATGCAATAAGTAATTTCGTACTCTTTGGGGTACGTTTGGCCGCTCTACCAGATCCTGGAAAGGACGCTCCCGCAAGAGGAAACAAATAAACAAAAAAGGAAACAAATAATATATTATTTCTTACAAGTATTTCTTACAAGTATTTCAGAGCAATGCAATAAGTAATTTCGTACTCTTTGGGGTACGTTTGGCCGCTCTACCAGATCCTGGAAAGGACGCTCCCGCAAAAGGAAACAAAAAAAGGAAACAAATAATATATTAAGCCCATACATATTCGATATTCGAAAAGCCGCTAGATATTCGACTTACTAGATTTTTTTGGCCGATCTCGGAGACAGCGCGCGCGATGTAAATGGTACAATTTTACCCCATATTCGAATCCATGTATAATTACATGAGCTAGCAGCAGAAGGAGATAATATCGGAAATCACCAAAATAAAAGGCAATATTCGAATACATGGAATCGTCTCAAGTTGTCATCTCGCTACGGCCGCGCCTCCCGCGCCAGCCCCCGCCGCCGGGATAACGGGAATGTGCCACCAATCCAAAAGCCGCAGCGGCCCGCATCACTGCACACTGCTACTCAATGTCCCCACCCGTCGGTACCCAACCTCAGAACCCCCTCCCCGTGCTACACTATGCGTCTTCTCAGATCACTGGCGGGTATCTAGTATCTCGCCTTGCTGGCCATCGCCGTGCTATCGCCTCGTATCGCGAGCGCTCGTGGCAGCGACGGGGCGTCACACTACGCATAGAAGCCAGCCTAACATGACGGAGGGATATCCATGACCGATGCCCCGGGATCGACGCCTATACTTTATGCATGGCGCCGGCCGGGCGCGGTGGCATTGGATAGGCGGGACCTAGGCGCGGGTGGTGTATCGGTGGAGTTGCGATGAGTGGCGGTGGCGGCAGTCGCGGTGTATGCCTCGCGGGGTGGCCCGGATGGCCCAAGATAAGTACCGGATGGACCCGAAGGGCCCTCGATGCCAATCTAGGATGACACCGCAGATTTGTGCTCGCGTTTTGTCCTAGATTTGCGCTGTTCTAGGACCTTCGGAGGTTAAATCGACAACGTCCTAGATTGAATATGCGATCTAGCGGCTTTTCGAAGATGGGGTTTGCATAGATTAGCGGCGAATATACGACTAAAGCATGTATGGTGGCTTTTTTTGAATATGGGCTTTAATTAAGACAAACGATATAGATGAGCAGCGACCATAAATACTAGTGGCATAGCACACGCTCATGTTGTCTATCTTGCCCCGTCTATAGCGGTACCAAGGAACACTTAAAGCATTCTACCCCTACGGATTATACATATAGTGCATAAGCATATATACATATATATAATATATGCATTTGCTCTTATAATACGCTTTGTCTGTATATCCAATATCAAAAATAAACAATACCGGCGGTACTACAGCACTCCACACAAGCCAAATATCCGCACGTATCCTCGCCTTGGTGCCCAAGCCATGGGGCTACGGAGCCATGAAGCTTCACCTTTCAGTGCATGCAAGCCTCCTACGCCAAGGAGGTAGGCGGTTTGTCCGGTTATCGCACTTGTAACAATGTTTTTCGTCAATGGCGTTGTTTGGAACAAGGCTACAACCACCGAAACACAGTAAACGCATATGGGAGCCGCATATCATTGGCGGTGTAGCTACTGTCCGTCGCATTTGCACGCGCGCTCCCGGTGGTGGGTTGACATATGCATGGCATGTATAACGCGCAAGTTTGAGACCATCAATCAATGCATGCCACCATCTACCATTGCAATGCATGGGCACTTCCATATCGATGTGCCAATAATGCAGACAATTCTCCAAAAAATGCAATCCCACAATTTCCAACATGCAAGATAAGCGCCGTTGGGTGCGCCTCGCTAACTTGAAGTACCATACGTGAGGTGCTCTCGATTCCACAGGGGCATGCTTTTACCACCCGCACCGTGGGCTAAGCGCGGGCTCGGCTCCATCAATAACAGTTTCATGACTTGCGCACATGTCCGCGCGCATGCGACAGTCTCGGGTGCCTCACGCAGGTCAAGCAGACAAGGCTGTCGTAAACACACAGAAGGCAGCAGAGAGAGAAACAATGGTTACAACGTTGTCACCACCCGCCGCTATTTATGCGTATGGCTAGCTCACAGCTAGCCACCACCAAGCGGCACGCGCACTGCTAAGCGCGTCACCGTGGAGAGTCGTGCCTTGAAGTGTCGAACAGGAGGTCGTCGCTTAGAGACCTCCGCACATGTAGTTGACACATCAGTTTATACACAAGTATACAACTGATGTTACAGAGGCAGGTGCATTATACATATATGCCCGCTACGGGTACGCACATGCGTATTATCCCGTAACTACTACTGAACAGTGTACCGGTACCAGTAGGACTCGTCTCATGATTCATCATCCACCAGTACTCGTATTGTGGCGCGTGACACACGCGCGCACACATACGATACAGCAGGTACTCGTACATGAATGATGCTACGATCATACAGTACCCGTACAGAGTATGCCATTATTGTCACACTACATCTCTCCCCCCTTGACAACAGTGTGAAATAGCATTCCACAGGCAGTTTAATTTGCAGTCGGCACACGTGCCGGGTATTTATGCATATGCTCCACAAATTCAGGTGACTTTACAAAGTCCAACCATTTGGGAGTAGCCATAAAATCCTGCAATGCTATTGTCCTTTTAACATCAAACAAACGATGCCAAACAGGGGCAATAGACTCATCCGCAAAGTGAACAAGAAATTGCAACTGAGTACCACGTAAACCGGGCATGGAACCGATTTTAACGCTGGTAATCTTGTCAATCTCATACTCATCATCAGAGTCGTCACCGGTACCAACAACAAGAGGTACATGCGGGCGCAACGGCGCAGTGGGACAGGGTCTCAAGTTATTAACATGAAATACTGGGTGCAACTTAACACCAGCAGGTAATTTCAGTCGATAACTATGACCGCCAATTTTCTCTACAATAGAAAATGGGCCAAGCTGCTTGTCCATCAGCTTTTTGCAAGGCTGACCTTTGACCTTAAGCAGACGGGTATCCACAGATACTCTATCTCCAACATTGAAGATAGGAGGATTGCGCTGTTGCCTAACACTAGGTCGAACAGTCAATTCATCTTTATGGACAGCCAACACTGACCGAACCAACTCGTGAATCTCCTTCATATCTTGGATACGTTGCTGAGCATCACGAGAGAATGCTATTGTTGGTCTCATACCAAACAATACATCCGGAGGCGTTTCAGGATTGAAACCATACATAACCTCAAATGGTGCATGCTCAATGCCAAGTGCTTTGTTGGAATTATACGCAAATTCCATCAATGGTAACTGGTCTACCCAGTTTGAACCATCGAAACAACAAAACGCACGAGCCAACTCAGTGACTATGGCATTAATGCGTTCGGTCAAACCATCTGTTTCAGGATGTTGGCCACTAGACATGTTCAATTTAGTGCCAAGTCTCCGCCACAGAGTTTGCCAGAATGCAGACAGGAACCGTGGATCTCTATCAGAGACGATCACACGAGGTATTCCATGCAGCCTGAATACTTCCTTCAGAAATAATTCAGCTGCCTGTCCACCAGTCACGTTGACTGTGGTTGGAATAAAATGTGCTTGCCGGGACAGATGGCAACACACAACCAACATAGTATTATAACCATTACTCTCAGGTAACTCGGTTATAAAATCCAAACCAACCGTATGCCATGGACGTGGCGGTACTGGTAAGGGCTGTGTTGGTGCAGGTGGCTGCGGACGTGCACGAACACGCCGGCACACCGAACATTGTTCACAATAGGTTTTCACGTCATGTCGTATGCGTGTCCACCAAAAACGGTCCAAGGCACGTGCCAAGGTGCTTGCATAAGCACGGTGACCAACAGAATCATGTAGCTCATACAATATCTTATTGATGATGTCACGATTGGTTGGTATGCAAAGACGTCCATGTCTCCAAAAATAACCATCGTGCTCTACCACATGACCGGACTGCTTCCACCCCCCCCATAAGGAGTAGAACGCGTCCTCTGCATATCCAGCCTTAATAAGGTGGAGAATATTGTCATCAAGGCTAAGTGACGACGCACTTACAGCCGACAATACCGCAGTACATGGGCGATGTTCACTCACGAGTGATTCAGCCGCGTCCGGCACATCCCCGGTCCAATATAAGCCACCGAAACCAATCGGCTTAAAATCCGGTCTACGCGACAACGGATCGGCTTCATTCCACTTGCCCTTTCGGTATGCAAGAGATATGGACCCAACAAACGGCTGCAAGTCGCGTACATAGCGCACTTGTCGCCGGTTCAACCTTTCTGCCGGTTGCCTGAGCAGATGACGCAGGGTGTCATGATCTGAGACAACAAGGAATCGACAGCACCCTTCAAGGTAACAACGCCAGTGCTTAATTGATTCACAGACAGCCAAAGCTTCCAAATCATAAGCACTGTAGGTATTACCACGCTCAGCTGCATTCAGCTTTCGCGCCCAGTAACTCACTGGTTGAGGACCTCCTCCTTGGTCCTGCAGTAGTACTGCAGCAAGCCCTACGTTGGACGCATCTGTCGCTACGGTGAACGTCGCATCCGCCCCCATGGAAGGAATGGAAAGACACGGAGCGGAAATCAGTCGCAGACGAAGGGTCTCAAAGGCTTCCTGACACGCCGGTGACCAGTCAACATGAACTGGTTTAGACTTACGCAATAAGTCAGTCAATGGTGCAGTTAAATCACTGAAATGATGAATAAACTTAGAGTAGAAATTGCAGAATTGTACAAAACTTCTGACTTCACTCTGAGTTTTAGGGACAGGCCAATCCCTAACTGCAGCTACTTTGGCCTCTGAAACAGACAACTTACCATCAGCGACGGTATACCCCAAATAATCCATAGATTGCATGCCAAAGAAACATTTCTTTAATTGCAACCTCAGATTATATTCATTCAGTTTCTCAAAAACTAAACGAAGGTGCTTTATGTGGTCATCATAATTATCTGAATATATACATATATCATCCAGATACACCACCACAAAGTCACGCAAAAATGGTCTCAAGATGTCATTCATCATGCGCTGGAAAGTGGCTGGGGCATTGCACAAACCAAATGGCATTGCAGTCCACTCCCATAGACCATCAGGTGTCTGAAACGCTGTCTTGTGGATGTCCTCCTCTGCAATGGCAACCTGCCAATAACCTGATGCTAAATCCAGATGGGTATAGCAACGGGCATTGCGGAGAGAATCCAACGTTTCATCAATTCGCGGCAAAGGATACATATCCTTTCGAGTGACCTCGTTCAGCCCACGAAAATCGACACACAACCGAAGGGATCCATCTGCCTTCTTAACAAAAAGAATAGGCGAACCAAACTCAGATTGACTAGGACGAACAAGTCCAGCGGCAATCGCATCTTTGAGTTGGCGATCCAATTCAGCACGTTCAGCGGGAGACAAACGATTAAGTCTTTGGCGTTTCATTTTGCCAGTTAACTCAATTTTGTGATCCCATGGCCGATGAACAGGCGGCCTGTTGACTGGACGCAAAATTTCAGGAAACTCGTCATACAACAAATGACGAATAGCATCCTTTTGCTCTGGTGTCATAGCATTGTCTAAATGCAGGTCAGGATCATCCTTTATAACCGACATTTCAACGACATAGAATTCAGCCAAAGAATTATGCTTAGACGCACGAGCAGTTTTGCGCATCAACTTTTGTACCCTAGTGGAAGTAATCATGCTACATGCAGGAGTACGACCCACTATTACAACAGGTACATGGGTTCCATCCATTAAAGTCATGATACGTTCCGTACCATACTTAATGGTAACTTGCGCTTCATCAAGCCAAGTTAAACCCAATACAATGTCGGAGACTTTGAGCTCACGCAGTATATAAAATACTCGATTCTCAAATACATGTCCTCCAACAGACAGAGACACAACAGTTGTATGGCAACATGAGACACGTTGACCATTAGCCAAACGGACAGGTGTTCTGGCTTTCAACTTTTGTATCTGCAAGTTGTTTCTGCGCACAAAGTCCTCAGATATAAAATCTAAAGATGCCGCATTATCAACCAGTGCATCCACAACGGCGTCATCGTTAATTGTCACATTAACTTTCAACAATGGCCTGGGGTCATCCCAACGAGTCAAAGAAGCAATCTGAGGCAAACTTTGCCTTTGCATACTCCAAAATGATGGATCAGTCACATTGACAGCATCACACTCATTTATAGACTCAGATGCACGTTCACCAATACCAACGCTAGAATCCGCAACTTTTGCAGAGTCCACGTTAAAACTCACATTTGGACTTGTGACAGTTTTAGGTACAAAGTCATCAGGAAAAGCACAGTTAGCATCAACTAACCAAATGTTAACCCCATACTTTGGCGGTCTAACATCTTCCTGGACTGTGGCATTTTTATCAGACCACCTGGTGAACAAAGGTGTCTTTGCCGGGTATTGCTGCAATAGTTTCCAATGCTTTGTCAAAGCACTGAATCTATCAAATGCAGGCAATACAAACACTCCTACAGTATGTTCTTTAGCCCTACTGCGGCATTGCTCAAAATGCCTCGCAATAGACTCAGTCATATGCCATGGAGGGTGAATAAACACACGTTCATTCGACAAGTCGCGCGATAATATCGAATCTTGTTCTGAACAGAACGGCAAGTTTCGATGGGTATTCAGACCCTCATTATCCGCACAGCCCTCCAGCGTAAACTGGAACATCTCATGTAAGGGATCGAAGACTCTATCGACCAGTCGCCACTCGGCACTGACTGTAGTCTTTCTAGGCATACGACGCCTCAGAGCCTTTACGCGACGATGAGTCGAAACTTTCCGAGCACCCGTTACACAGGCTACTGGCAAAGTCGTACCAGACTCGCGTACACTATTCGAGTTCTCATCAGTAGGCGACTCAACATAGTCGTTACTACTCTCAGAGATGACGACATCGTCACTCGAACATGTACTCGTCACAGGTATATCGTCATTCAGACGTGCATTAGACAATAATGCGGATACCTCAGGTGCCAATGACATATCGGCAACAGTAACTTCGCAGTCATGCGACTCGACAGTTACTGGACAGCATGATGTAACACAAACATCACTTACATCCCTATCTACTGAGCTGTCAGCAGCAGAATAAGGGCACCCCTATTTCATCTTAGGGCAGTCTTTCAGAAGGTGAGCCTCACCACACTTAAAGCATGTTTTGGCAGCCAGATGCTTAGCATACTTCTCAGGCTCATGCAGTTTTGTGCCGAGGCAACTTACCGAGAGAACGGGCGCCACTAAAAGACCATAGCAAAGGTCGCCGAACAGCGTGTCGACATATTCTTGACGCGTACTCAGCGGAAGTCACCGGCACTCCATCAGCACGTCCTGCTGTCATCTGTAGTAACAAACTTACCTGCATGCAAACTATAGATGCAGATGCAGATGATGATGATACTATAGATGCAAATGCAGGTGCAGATGCTACTATAGATGCAGATGCAGGTGCAAATGCTACTATAGATGCAGATGCAGGTGCAGATGATACTATAGATGCAGATGCATATGCAAATGCTGCTATAGATGCAAGCTTCTCGTTGAGGATCTTGTACTTGAGCCGAAACATGAACGGCTATACGACGAGCTCCCAGGTCGCAGTCACAGCAGGTCGTTGATCAGCATGTGCAAGTCCGGCAGTAGTCGTCGACTTCAGTCCCACTGTACCGAGCTGCTCCGGCAGTCCAGTACAGCGCAGCTACTGGTGCAGCTAGGTGCGATATATGACTAGAGCGTGCGACCTTTCTGGCGTGCTCATTTCAGGCGTGCGCATTTCAGGCGTGCGCATCTCACTGGCTATCTTTCTGGATGATAGCTTAGATGCATATAAGAAACATTTCATGCCATCTATGATGAGAACGTCAAACAGTTCTAAGTCGTCCTCAGAGACAAGCAGACCAGTTTCCTCGCGGAGTTTCCGCACAGCCGTGCCGCGCACAGTAATGTCAGACGCTATCGACTTTCCGACAGGTAAGAAGAGAGTCGATCTAGCGTTCGGTTCAGTCGTCAGAATCACTTGGCGTTCGACCGAGTGACCCTTACCGTAAGTCACCACCACGGCTGCACAAACCTTGGTAGTCGACAGGTCGACAGAACTTTCCTCGTTGAGCAGCAGCTCTCGGCTCTTGCCAGCAGAATTCATCGACTCGGACATGTCGAACTGCTCAGTCGAGTTATCTCAGATAAAGCAGTGGAAGCTAGGATAAGGAGCGCAACAGTCGCTCCGAAACCAGTGCGACAGTCTCGGGTGCCTCACGCAGGTCAAGCAGACAAGGCTGTCGTAAACACACAGAAGGCAGCAGAGAGAGAAAACAATGGTTACAACGTTGTCACCACCCGCCGCTATTTATGCGTATGGCTAGCTCACAGCTAGCCACCACCAAGCGGCACGCGCACTGCTAAGCGCGTCACCGTGGAGAGTCGTGCCTTGAAGTGTCGAACAGGAGGTCGTCGCTTAGAGACCTCCGCACATGTAGTTGACACATCAGTTTATACACAAGTATACAACTGATGTTACAGAGGCAGGTGCATTATACATATATGCCCGCTACGGGTACGCACATGCGTATTATCCCGTAACTACTACTGAACAGTGTACCGGTACCAGTAGGACTCGTCTCATGATTCATCATCCACCAGTACTCGTATTGTGGCGCGTGACACACGCGCGCACACATACGATACAGCAGGTACTCGTACATGAATGATGCTACGATCATACAGTACCCGTACAGAGTATGCCATTATTGTCACACGCATGTAGTTGTAGCACATGTCTCCCATGACCATGAGGGGGGATGGAGCTGAAATGACGACGGGGTTGACGCGGCGTAAAGACGCACCCAAGAGGTTCTCCCACCTTGGAGCTTGGGTGAAGTTAAGAGTCGTTCACATAAAGTGTTATGTTATTCACTTGTGAAAGTCGCGTTTTTGAGCCATTTTGCACGAAATTCTCAAAACGCATGTTTTGGAGGCACAATTGCCCCAAGTCCCCTTGTTTGCACTCAATTTCACTGTTTGCTCGCGCAAAACGTGCAAAATTGGGCATGCG